>JAXIVD010000241.1:108749-123749 GCA_036785275.1 Cancer borealis | reverse complement strand
ACCTGTGTGGGTGTTGATGTGTCAATGCAATTAGCCTGTTCGCAGTGAGCATTTTGATACCAGACAGCGCCAGATTTTGTAATTTTTGCCGGAAAATAAATACTTTTTGGGGCAAGTTTTACAAGCTTACACAGGTGTATTATTGCACATTAATGCGTATGAAATTTAAGTCTATTAAGCTCATGATGTCCGACGGCATATGACATCGTTTAAGCCTCTATTCATAATTTCATATGATATTCTTAAGACAGCTTATATTTGTATCAAGGCAAGCAATTTGTCATTTTCTACTAATCTCAATGGGCATATATCGATACATACTTTCATTTGAATGTACCAAACAATAGGCAAATCCATGTAATGTATAGAAAATAAAATTTTGTGTCGCAGACTTAATTTTTTCCAGTACGACAACTACATCCTCGGCTACTGGCAGCAAACCACAACAAACACTAGCAGGCTACTCAGAGCAACTCCTAATGGCCTTGTCAGCTGCAAATGCTGTGGCAAGGGTTTATTAGAAGTAAAATGTCTCTATAGTGATAAATACCAGTCTTTTTAACGGCGCTTAGTATACTACGTTGTACGTCTGGTGCGGTGCTGTTTTTGTTTTCTTCACTGATCACCTTCGTATATAAGACGTGACAGTGATTTCCAATATTTTTTAACACACTCAGATAAAATGTATAAGCCGAAATCAACATCCTTTTATTTTTACTGCTCATACTTACTGAAAAAATAATAATTACCTAATTGTAGCTTTATCTTATAATACAATTAACAAAGCCTTATCATGCACCAGTAAGTAAGAATAATAACATTAAGGTTATGTTTTTAATTTTAAATACACATGTGCAACAATTCATGTCGTATTTTTTCTGCAGATCGGCTTCTAAATTAACTAAGTCACCCCTTTGCCCCGGAGAAGCGGAGAAAATTAAAAATTCTAGCGCTGATAGGTGTCTATGACCCTAGCTGCGAACAGGCTAATTTTGAATGCATTTGTGGTTGTGACACACACACACACACACACACACACACACACACACACTCACACTCACACTCACACACACACACACACACACACACACACACACACACACACACACACACACACAATTCACAATGTATATCTATAGGAGTGGTCAGAGGATATTTAGAAGTTTGTTTTTATCAATTTATTGAGATAGATAGATAGATAGATAGATAGATAGATAGAGAGAGAGAGAGAGAGAGAGAGAGAGAGAGAGAGAGAGAGAGAGAGAGAGAGAGAGAGAGAGAGAGAGAGAGAGAGAGAGAGAGAGAGAGAAAAAGAGACTGAGAGAGAGAGAGATAGGAGCATGATGAAAATTTTACTACTTAATTATAAACTCACAGACACTCTATACCAGGGTTGTCAAACTAATTTACCCCAGTGGGCCACATTTCATCAGAGCATACAGTACGTGGGCCAGATAATTATGAGCAGATCGAGACCACTTATTAGGGAAGTAATATGATAATGATAATGATAACGATAATGATGATGATAATAATAATAATAATAATAATAATACTAATAATAATAATAATAATAATAATAATAATAATAAAGAAAATGAAACCTAACAAACGAACAAAGAAAATCAAACTACTATTTACTTTAATTCCTGGTATTACTGCTCCCAGAAACTTGGCACCTCTTGGCCTGTACAAGTGCATCAATGTTTGGCACTAAGGATTGAGCAGTGACTACCTTCAGTGTTAAGTTAGGATGTTCATCAGTAAGTTGAGACCTGAGTCGAGACTTGTTCAATTTCATCACAGAAAAGAGCTGTTCACAGACATAGGTACTGCCAAACATTGCCATAATTTATAATGCCAGACATTTAATTCTGGGATATGTTGCCCCAACATACTGATAAAATGTAACAATGTCAACACTTGAAAACTTATCCTTCAGCACAGAATTACACTGGAGCTCAATTAATTCTAACTGAAAATGTTCTGGTGCCTCATCAGCATTAACAGAGAAAGGGTTGCGGAAAACAGAAAAATCAGACTCCAGGTTTTTAAAGTCTGCGAATCTTTCTCCAAACTCACACACTAACTTGGTAATTTTGTTGCAGTACTTTTCGGTGTTAAAATCACCATGAAACTCAGGTGCGTCTTGCATGGACTTCAGAGTTGGAAAGTGTGCAGTATTACTTGCTGCTAGTTGACGTTCAAAAAGTTTAAGCTTCAACTCAAAGGCACGAATAGAGTCATGTAAATCTGTCACCAATTTATTGCGACCTTGCAGCCTTGTATTCAGGTAATGCAAGTACTCTGTTATATCTACCATGAAAGCTAGATCTTGAATTCATTCATTGTCTTTCAGTTCCTGCACATCCCTTCCTTTCCCATGCATAAATCTCTGTATTTCATTTCTTAGTTCATAAAAACGCTTCAGCACGACTCCTCGGCTTAACCAACGAACATCAGTGTGGTATGGCAGACCGTTAGTGTGAATTTCCTCCAATAAGCTGTTGAACTGTCTGTGGTTCAGACCTCGCGCACGTATAAAGTTCACTGTCTTAATAACAACATCCATGACATGATCCATCTTTAATGTTTTACTGCAAAGCACTTCTCTGTGAATTATGCAATGAACACTGTGAATTTGATGGTCTGAGTTCATAGCTAGTAGTTTTTCCTTTAACTTTGTTGCGACTCCAACTTTTCTACCGACCATTTGAGGTGCTTCATCTGTAGCCACACTCACAGTTTTCGTCCATTCAACACCTATTTTATCTAGTGTACCAACCAAGCACACAAATATATCATTCCCCGTTGTTGTTCTCTTCATTGGTACCAGTTTTACAAGTTCTTCAGTTACCTGCATATTTTCATCTACACCACGTATATAAACTGCAAGTTGCGCTATGTCACTTACATCTGTACTTTCATCAATTGCTACAGAAAATGCTACAAATTTAGCAACTTTTTCTTTGAGTTGACAGTTAAGATTTTCTGATAATTCATTAATTCTATCTGCAACTGTATTTCTTGAAAGGCTTATGTTTGCAAATGCTTGACGTTTTCCAGGGCAAATATCTTCCGCAGCCATCAACATACATTTCTTTATAAAGTTCCTCTCCGAAAAAGGCTTCGATGACAGCTATTTCTTGTGCAATCCTATAACTTGCCCGAACTGCAGCATCACTGGCTTGATGAACACGTTTAAACACTGACTACTGCTTGTTGAGTGACTGTTCTAACTTCCTAATTGTTTCTTCACGCAACTTTCCACTATATTCATCATACTTCGTAGCATGAGTACTTGTGTAATGCCTGCGAATGTTATATTCCTTCGCCATAGCTACATTTTTATTACAAATCAAACAAGTTGGTTTTCCATTCACTTCAGCAAAAAAAGTACAAGATTTTCCACTTTTCCTGCACCACACGACGTTCTTCAATAACTGTTCTTTTCTTTGAAAACATGATAAAGGGGTTCAAAGTAAGTTTATATATGCTGGGGTATGCGTAACGCTCCAACTGACTCGAGGGATATAGCAAGACTGGTACTCAAAGGGACGAAGGCCGGGTAAATCGAGAGCCTGCCGCGTCCCGTTCACGTTTAATACCTGTACACTACAGTTTGCGGAGTCGACGCAACGAAACCGAAATTGTTTAAAACGCAATAATAAAAAAGTATAAATGATAATCTTAAAAAACGAAAGGCTGGATTAATTAATCATAATAAAACATAAGGTAGGCCGACAGTAAGACTGAAGCAGTAAATGCACCACGGGCCGCATACAGGAGAGTGGCGAGCCGCATGCGGCCCGCGGGCCGCGTCTTTGACACTCCTACTCTACACAGACACACACACACACACACACACACACACACACACACACACACACTCACACTCACACTCACACACACACACACACACACACACACACACACACACACACACACACACACACATCTTGCTGCCACTGGTAAGGTGGTGAATACGACGATGGTTGGACATGTTGTGGGCTTAGGTCTTGAGTGTGGAGGATGCGGTGCTGTAGTTTCAATACAGAATCAGCAGGATATACATTTCGAATAAATAAGATGGAAGTAAGATGTTTGAGATCATGACAGTTGTTGAAATACATAACATTTACATTATTAATGTTGTTTTTAATATAACAAAATTCCACAAACAAGCATAATGATTGTAATATATAAGGGAAATTGTACCAAATAGCGAGATGTTGGCCTCTACCTTAGGTGGAGCCAAGGCTGGAGCGGTGCAGAATATGTGGTTTCATACGGAGAAACCATGATATCTATTTCGAATAAATCTGAAGAAATTAATATACCAGAGTTCAGTAATATCTTTATTCACAGAGACCTCACATACAACCAGCGCCAAGCTTTATTTGAGAAACGAGCAGCTGCTCGTAATGCCAATAACCAGAGTGATCCTCAGGGACACTCCTCTTAGGCCACAAATTTACAAATATATCGTCCTACAAGTTATTTTCCAATCAGAATATTTGTCATGTTAATGTAAATAGTTTACATAATAAACTTAATTTTGTGCAGGAGCTTATTTCTGAAAAAGCTTTGGACATTGTTGGTATGAGTGAAACCTGACTACCCAGCAAACATTTTAACGATGGGTCGATGATGGCCAGCATCGGCAATCCGGATTTGCCTGTATTGATCCTACGTCGTAAAGTTCATCTGCCGGTATCGGGTCGATTTATTAAAGTTATCCGCATGCACCGCGGCAGGCAGCGGCCCGATTTATTTTCTATATCGGCCCGCCTGCATACTTGATACTAGGCCATAATATTTTTCCCATTTCATCCCAATTCAGTAACACCATCCACTGGTCAGAATAATTTTCTATACTGGTCCAATCCTCTACCTTTTAGTGTAAGTTTAAATTTCTCACTGATATTTTTCCTATAATTTTAGTCTGAGAACCATCTCACAAATCAAAATTATTTGAGATTATACTTTACCAACATGGTTCTATCTTGATATAAGCAATTTTAGAACTAAAATATAATTATAATTCATTCATGTTAAGTAGATACCATTATCATCTTTAAATATGGTATCTCCTTAAGTAAAGTTAAGGCTCATGGCATAGGTGGGAAGCTACTAGAATGGATTAGGGGATGGCTCATTGATAGGGAACAGAGGGTACAAATCAATGGGAAGAAATCAGAATGGGGTAATGTCACTAGTGGGGTACCACAGGGATCAGTACTAGGACCATTGTTATTCATAATTTATATAAATGACTTAGAGACAGGAATAAATAGTGATATCAGTAAATTTGCCGATGACACAAAGATAGGAAGACAGGTAAAGAATTTAGACGATGCTAGGATGCTGCAGGATGACTTAAATAGGCTGTACGAGTGGTCAGAGAAATGGCAGATCAGTTTAATGTTAACAAGTGTAGTATTATGAGCGTAGGTAAAGGAAATAGGTCTGTAGACTACACATTAAATGACACTACCTTAGGAAGGTCATATAGTGTGAGGGACTTAGGAGTTCAAATAAGCAGTGACTTGCGCCCCAGGGAACAGTGTATTATAGCTAGAAATAGGACCAATAAGATACTGGGATTTATTAGTAGGTGTGTGTGACAAATAGGTGTTCTGAGGTCATTCTGAGGTTGTATTTAGCGTTAGTCAGACCTCACCTAGATTATGCAGCTCAATTTTGGTCCCCTTATTATAGGAAGGATATAGGCTCCTTGGAGGCAGTTCAGAGAAGAATGACCAAGATGATTCAGGGGCTGAGAAATTTACCCTACAAAGATAGGTTAAAACATCTTAATCTCCACTCCCTCGAGAGAAGGAGGGCAAGAGGGGATATGATTGAGGTTTTCAAATGGGTAAAAGGAATTAATAAGTGAAACATTGATCAGGTTTTAGAATTTAGTAGCCAGGATAGGACACGTGGAAATGGGTATAAGCTAGAAAAACAGATTCAGGACAGACATAGGTAGATATTGGTTCACAAACAGAGTCGTGAACGATTGGAATAGGTTGGATAGACACGTAGTAAGTGCTGAGTCAATAGGTAGCTTTAAAAGACGGTTGGATGAGAGCATGGATAGGGATGACAGGTGGGATGGCTAAATATTGGATTATTCCAAGGGTGGGGGACAAGGAACTGCCTCGTGTAGGTCATTAACTGGCCTCTTGCAGTCTCCTCATTTCTTATGTTCTAGTGAAAGATCAGAAGTTAGGCGTCCTATAGCATCTCGCCTTAAATCATTTGATTCTTGTTGGATTGGGCGTCTGTTGTACGACGTTGAAAAATGCAAGGTGGTATCATCAGCATAGAATGGATAAAGCATTGAGTCAGATTTAGGAGATCATTGATGAAAAATAGAAAGAGAGTGGGTGATATATCACCCACGTCACTACAGAGGGATCTGAAAGTAATGAAAAACAAACAGATGGTGACGGAGAACGGAACACGAAGGACACAGACGAAGAATACTTTAGTTTCGAAGAGGAAGAAAACAAAAGTTTGAGCGATGAAGAATATGTTACTGACGAGGCGGATGAAGAAGAACATAGTAACTCGGATGAAGAATACTTTAGCTTTGAAGAGAACGTCATCGAGGAGAGTATGGAGGAGGAGGCAGTGTTGTCCCTGACACTCCCACAGGAGCTTTACGTCAAGGACGCTGCCACCGAGGCTGTGGCAAAGGAACAAAACAAGAGACAGGAGAAAAGGAAGTCATGCAGGGCCAAGGCGGACGTGGGTCTGATGTTTGGCGTGCACCAAGAAGAAGCGGCCGCACAAGCAGAAGACCTTGCCACCTGTGAGCGAGAAGGCGCTGCAGCCTGTGGAGATGCAGGCCGCGCCTGCTGCATCCAAGAAGACGACGTCTGCTCCACGCAGGAACACTCGGCGCGCCCCGAGGGCCGCTAAGAACAGTGTTCGAGCCTCGTGGAAGCAAGAGGTGCTGGAAACCACGCTGGCCGTGGCGCCTCACCAGCGGTGCTCCATTGTGGGGCCGCACGGCACCACCCTCAAGCAGGTGCAGCAAAGAGTTCGCGGGAGTGCGTGTGACGGCGGCACCGCCGCTGGACGCAGTGACCGACAGCGTAAGGGTGCGCGGCCTCCCCCCCCCCCTCCAGCAGGTTGCCGGTGTGGCGGGCCAAAGTGACGACCGTCTCAGAAGTAGCGACATCGCTTCTGCGCATGCGGTGAAACCTTCTGCGCTGCCAGCCGCATGACTCAACATTGCAGTGACTGCTGATCTCACTCTCTCTGTCTGTCTCCCTCGTCTCTGTCCCGCTCCGTCCTCCCCTGTCTGTTGGACTGTCCCACTCTCCCCGCTATCAGGCTGAAACTTGTCGGCCTCCGAGATGCGTAACTATTTATATATATATATATATATATATATATATATATATATATATATATATATATATATATATATATATATATATATATATATATCAAATGAAATAGTGCATCCATATTTGCACAACTTTATTAATGACAGACTCCTCCTCATTCTATTGCGTTCAGGGACGACTGTAATGATGACCGACTACCATCATCTCCTCAACATTCTGCCAATAGCAGTACATTTCTACTCCCAGCACATGCGCAGAAGCGATGTCGCCACTTTGAGACGGTCGTGATCGTCACTTTTGCCCGCCACACTGGCACCGTGGCGCACCTTAAGGCCCTGCTGCACGAGGGGGAGGTGATCGAGGCCCAGTTGGCAGTCACACCACGGCAGCGGCGTGACGTGGTGGGCCCTGCTGGCGCTACCTTCAAGACACTCCTGAAAAAGTATCCCGACGTGGCGGTGACGGTGCCGCCCTCCACGGACCGTGAGTCCTGCACCGTGGCACTGAAGGGTTCCCGCCGTCAGGTGACAGGGGCCTCGGCCGCCCTCATCACCTCTCTGCAGGCCGCCCTCACTACCTGCAGCGCCGCCAAAGCTAAAACCCGCCGCCCGCCCACCTTTACATTGTAGCGGGGATGTGTCGGCTACATAAGGATTGGAACAACACCGGGCTTTGGTTTTGGTTGTTTATTGTTGCATCGCTGGTTGATATACAGGTAGCTTGTACATCGGAGAGGGAAGCCACGAGGCTTGGCTGCTCCCCCGACGTGAACTGTGGTGTAGTGGTAGACTCGTGGTGGACTGACTGACTGACTAGTGTGTGTGTGTGGCTGCTTATATTGGCCTGGCGATCACAGGTGAGGTGAGGTCAATGAGTTAATCTCGACCCTGACCGTGGTCTCAAGGGAAGTAATTATATGTTCAGCCTCTGGGTGTGTTGGTATGTAAGAATGTGTCGTGAATGTGTGTGTCACTGCTACATCACTTCCTCCCCGAGTGACGAGGAAGGAGGAACGTAAAAATAAATATAAATAATACATATACAAACATATGCCGTGAAAAAAGTCTTGAGGTCGAGAGGCGTGATGACGAGAGGCACCGCCGGCGTGACTGCTGGGTGTGGCTGCGGGACTGCAACTGCAGGAGTGCGGGGGGTTGTAGAAGTCACCTGGGCTGCTGAGGTGCGATGCTCCGTGGAGGATAAGTGAGGAGCAGTGACGACACAGGTGCAGCTACATACAATGCACGAGGGTTGGAGGACGGCTCCGTGCTGGCAGCAAGGGCATGTTTGCCACATACCATGTACTAGGGTAGGTTGACGGCACCGCGCTGGCAGCAAGGGCGTGTGTGTTGACGTCGGGTGGCGACTGCAGGGCTGTGGTCGCGGCAGGGCTCCGGACTGGCGACTGCTGGGGGTGTGGTCGCGGCGGGGCTCCGGGCTGGCGACTGCTGGGGGTGTGGTCGCGGCGGGGCTCTAGGCTGGCGACTGCTGGGGGTGTGGTCACGGCAGGACTCCGGGCTGGCGACTGCTGGGGGTGTGGTCGCGGCGGGTCTCCAGGCTGGCGACTGCTGGGGGTGTGGTCGCGGCAGGGCTCCGGGCTGGCGACTGCTGGGGGTGTGGTCGCGGCGGGGCTCCGGGCTGGCGACTGCAGGAGGTGTGGTGCAGGGCTGCAGAAGGCAGGGTTCCGGACGGATAGCGTGGGCGAGGACGTTGAAGACAAACCGTGGCGTGGGAGTGCAGGGTTGCGGCAGCGATTTTGTAGTGAGGCGTGAGGGCGGCAGGAGAGGCGTGGAGGTTGTCGACACGTAGCAGTGATATTGATGCAGGAGGCAGCAGGGGTGTTGTTCATTGTTCAGTTTCGGTCACTCCGGGCGTCACCAAATGTAGCGGGGATGTGTCGGCTACATAAGGATTGGAACAACACTGGGCTTTGGTTTTGGTTGTTTATTGTTGCATCGTTGATTGATATACAGATAGCTTGTACATTGGAGAGAGATGGTGAGTGATGTGTGAGGGGAGCCACGAGGCTTGGCCCCCGACGTGAACTGTAGTGTAGTGGTAGACTCGTGGTGGACTGACTGACTGACTAGTGTGTGTGTGTGTGTGGCTGCTTATATTGGCCTGGCGGTCACAGGTAAGGTGAGATGAGGGCAGGGCACTGTTCTTATGCCTCCGTGTCGGATGTTTGCTTCTGCACCACCCAGCCACAGTCACGCTACGGGCGTGTACAAACTGTAGTGCGGCTAATTAACCATCCTTTCAATCCAGCAAAGGACAAGGAAAACCGACTGCCACTTTGGGCCAGTCACTCCGAGGGCCACTCGCCGGTGGCTGGACAAAAAGGCCAGACACGGGTGTACAGGGCTCACTAAACCTCTGCACCCTAAGCCAACACCGCACATACAGCCACCCAGAAGCGTACAGAGATCGCCAGTCCTTTTTACCCTCCAAAGGACAAGGAAACTCCCAGCAGTAACCACCTTCTCCTCCTTACATTCTATAGAGGACTAGTGAGCAATAGATTACAGTGCAAAGGCAAGGCGCTATTGCCCCACCAGGATATCGCCCACAAGGTGTCGTTCCACCCACTCCTGGCTGAACAATATCTCCTCTCAGCTCACAAACACCCTGTAGAGCAGCCCCCTGCTGCAGGACTCTCTACAGTGAGTTATATGAACCGTGAAAACAAATGCACTCAGGCGGGAGTTACCTCGGCGCTTGGTGACTACAATGTATGTCAGAGGCCCCAGATGATGGGCTCAAAACAACAACGAAGACAATGCTGAAACCACTCCTCCAAGACTCAAAACCCTGACAGTATTCAGATTCTCCTTACAGGACTCCCTTGAAACTGAACCCTTGGATGGAGTTACAGACAGATGTACAAAACAGTCAACACACTTTCCTCACCCTTGTGGCATGTAACCAGTATTGCTAGGCAGGGCCTATACTGCCAAAACTATACAAATATACCCCTTAACTACCACGGCCAATCTTAAACCCACTAAAGGACAAACAGTGCCGAAGGCGGGAGCTCAGAGAGACGTGTGTTACCGCGACGGCTGTGATTCCGTAACTGATCTTACTGCGCAGTAGGGCTGGGCGGGATCCGATTACTGGACTCGGATCCCGTGGATCCGTCAGAGCTGCTGGGGCCCGATTACTTTTGCCAAGTAATCGGATCCAGCGATTATTTTATAAGTTTATGATCAGAAATGACGAGTTAAATATTGAACTTGTAAGTGATAACTAGCTACGTCGAACATACTGGTCACAACTTGGTAATGATAATGTTTAAAACTTAAAAAAAAGAAAAAGAAAGTAACATTATTGAAATGTAAAATGTTGCTAGACGCTGGCGACATTAGGCAGTATTCTCATACTGCCAAACGTTTTTTTTCTTTATTCGAAAGGCGATTGGTTGAAAGATATGACATCAGAGCGTAACTTATATATACTGGCTACATCGCCTCCGGTAGCTGAGCTCAGCTGAGCTGAGCTGCTTCACAGATCCAGTAATAGTCTCGCCGCCGTGCGGATCTAGTACTCGTCTGGCTGCCTCACGGATCCAGTAATCGTCTGGCCGCCTCACGGATCTAGTACTCGTCTGGCTGTTTCACGGATCCAGTAATCGTCTGGCCGCCGCGCGGATCTAGTACTTGTCTGGCTGCCTCACAGATCCAGTAATCGTCTGGCCGCCGCGCGGATCTAGTACTCGTCTGGCTACCTCACGGATCCAATAATCGGGTCCGGACCCGAATCTCACGGATCCACCAGACAAAGTAATCGGATCCACGATTACTGAAATTCACGGATCTTTCCCAGCTCTACTGTGCAGAACCCGGCTCATCGCTTTCCCACGTGGCCTCACTCAGAGGATTGCCAAGTCGTACGGCCAGCGTGGCCCATATCCCAGCACGGCGCGGCCGCTCTATACGCGCTGAGAAAAACATCTTTCTTTATAAAATCATTACAGGCCACAGAGGTGACCTGGAACAAAACCAAAGATACGAGGAGCTGCAGGAAGAAATGGACTACAAGGTCACCTTGTTATGCAAGGAGGAATGAGGGAAGGACATGAAAAAGTGAAAAAAAAATACGAAGTTAAAGTAAAGTTTATACAAGAGAGCCGGGCGCTTCCAAACATCGCACCTTAGGCAACTCACCCTTTGTCTAACCTCGTGGTCCCCCAACTCCCGCCTGCGGGGCTTGTCACAATATGTACATTATATATATATATATATATATATATATATATATATATATATATATATATATATATATATATATATATATATATATATATTGTTCTGTTAGGCAAGCTGTGTGAACTCGCTGCTGCACGTTTTGGCTTTATTTCGTTCAACCTGCAAACATACAGTCATCAACATCTTGCAAATAATTCTAACAATGCTACACAGCACCATGCAAATCACATCAATGGAAAACACCAAACAACCGACATTAATACTTTAAAATACTCATATTTGAACCCTTGAACCAACCTATATACAGCAACCTACCTAACCTAATAGGTACCTCCACTCAAGTAACCAACGCACAAGGAATCACTGCCAATTTGCATGAAGTCAAATACCAATCACTATACACCTGACACCCAACACAGTAAATCAAATCACTATCACCACATGCTTGATACCCATTACCATCCATCATCATAAACATTGTGACAACTAAATACATACACTGTACACCACATCCATAACATAACTCCATTATTTCCTTGGCACCCTACATCGGCGATACTCACACTGTGCGAGACCACGGATTGCAGCCGCCCACAGAAGTAGTACCGTACACGAATACACATGCAGCAGTTGCCACTCACTCGAGTCTGCCACTGCAACATGTCAATGGAGTCACCACTTTAGTCACTACTCCAAACACCACTAAATTATTTCAGCATTTCAAATAACATGTGCTATCTCTATCTTGATCAACAAAGGTATCATAACAGGGTTACAGTAGGTAATACAACTTCGTAAATACCACACCAGCAAGGCAACTGGTTTCTGGGGTGTCTTGGAGAAGCCCGCTGTCACAAGTTTAGGGCATTGAGATCGAAAATGCCCCTTGGCATGGCAGTTATAACACGTGGGCTGGTTGTCATACTTAGGGGTACTAAAGGTCATTTTCCCTCCTGACCCTCCCTTTGGCCCTGAAGGGGCAACGGGGGATTGAGACTTACCGAACCCGCTCTTATTGCCAAAGCCGTGACTGCGGGGAGGGGAACGTGGAGCACCAGAACCAGCACTACCACCGCCCCCTGGCCCTCGTGGTCCTCCCTCTTTAAATCCACCGCCAGCACGAGGCTCCGAGCGATGGGCTAACACATGGTCGTCAGCCCAGGTGGCAGCCTCCTTCAGCGTCTTAAAACGCTTCTTCCTGAGGAGAGGCACCAGTTCCTTATCAGCAGCATTAATGAACTGCCCCATGACCATCAACTCCTCCAGGTCGCGGAGAGTATCCACTCCCTCACTCATGATCCATCTCTTAAATGCCTGCTCTAAATGGCGGGCACACTCGAGGTAAGAATCACCAGGTCTTTTCCTTCCACCTCGGAACCTTAGGCGATAGGCTTCGGGCCGCAGCTCGTAAGCCCTCAAGATGTCCGCCTTAAAGTCCTCATAACTTTCTAGGTCTTCTACCGACATATTGTCGTATGCCTCCAATGCCCTGCCTTTCAGCTTATTGGCCACAAGACCAACCCATCTTCCTTCTGGCCAACCAAACTCAGCCGCCTTCTTCTCAAACCTTCTGAACCATTCTGCTACCTTCTGTTTATCAAAATCAGGGATGAGCTGCAAACTCCTTACCATCTGGCGCTCAACTGAGCTCTCTCCTTCTCCTCCCTTCTGAGTTGAGTTGGCCCCAAGTCTGGATCTTTCCCATTCAAATTCTCTGTGCTTCTCCACCTCCAATCTTCTAATTTCTAGATCTAATCTTCTTGCTTCATTTCTCTCTTCAACCTCTAATCTTCTTGCTTCAACTTCTAATTCCAACTTCCTCGCTTCAGCTTCCATCTTTCTCGCTTCGTTCGCGGCTTCTATCTCCATCCTCTTCATTTCTAATTGGAATCTCCATTCCTCTGCCATTCCGACTGACTGGAGATTGTCAGCAACACTGGCAGCTGGGCTCACTCTCCTGGAATCCATTACGTTCTCACAAGAACTAATACGGCCCATTATATGCTGCAGGGGCTGTTCAGGCACTTTCTGAGCAAAGTGTAATCGTCCTGTAGTACTATGCTCACTAACAGGACTAACAGGCCTATCTTCACCTAGGCATGGCTGTTCACTAACGCCACGTACAGGGCTGGCTCGGGCCGAGCCATCCTCAAGGGAAGTAATTACATTACGATTGTCTTCCATCGTTACAGTGTGTGTGGGCTCACACTAACAACACACTAACACTGTTTTCCTACTCACTGTTATCCTTTAGAATCCTGGTGAGATCGCCAATTTTGTTACGGTCACACCGTAAGGACACGGTTCTGATGCTCTAGTGCCGGGTGTCCACTTATGAACAACCCAGTCACAACCACGTTACGGGCGTGTACGAACTGTAGGGCTGATGTTTATACGTCCTTTTAACCCACCAAAGGACAAGGAAAGTCGACTATCCCGTAGGACTAGTCACTCCGAGGGCCACACGCCGTGGCTGGACAATAGGCTATAAACAAGATGTGCCTGGTTAAGGAACCTGGGCACTCTTAGTCCCCAAACACAGCACCTACAGCCACCCCGTTAACGTTAAGAGGTCGCCAGTTCTTTTAACCCTCCAAAGAACAAGGACTCTCCCAGTCGTAAACACCTTCTCCTCCCTACATTCTAAAGAGACTTACAGCGAGTACGAGATTACAGTGCCTAGACAAGAAGCTATCGCTCCAACCAGAATACCGCCCACAAGGTGTCTTTCTACCCACTTCTGGTTGAACAATATCCCCTCTCGACTCAAATAACACCCTGCAAAGTAGCCTCCCGCGAGGGGACTCCCTACAGTGCGTTATATGAGTCGTAATAAATTAACACTAAGACGGGATTACTCCTCGTCTGTGTTATTAACCAGATGATAGGCTCTCTCTCTCTCTCTCTCTCTCTCTCTCTCTCTCTCTCTCTCTCTCTCTCTCTCTCTCTCTCTCTCTCTCTCTCTCTCTCTCACAATGAGGACAACGAAGACAACGCCGACAAAGCAGACAACGCCGAAACTACTTCCCCAGACTCAAAAGTCTGACAATGTCCAGAACCTCCTTGCGAGAAGTTCCTGGACAATAAACCCTAGGTGGAGTTCACCGCCAGCTAGATGGTAATTATACAACCACACACTCGTCGTTCTCACTCTCGGCACGGTAACCTGGTCCTCGTATAGACAGGGCCTTACTGTCTAGCTACACAATTTACCCCTTATTTAACAGGCCAATCGTAAAACCCACTCCCTTAAATATGAGGAGGTTACACACGGAATAATGCCAAATTGAGGAGAGTGAGCGAGCGGAGACGTGTTCTTAGTTGCAGTTAGCGGATAACTGACTCCCTCACTGCCTTCATCAAGCCCGCAGCTCCCCGAGCTGAGATGCCATGTCGTACTATGAGCACGCCGGGTTTCCCCCCACACC
>JAXIVD010000241.1:67041-106049 GCA_036785275.1 Cancer borealis | reverse complement strand
AGATGAGATTCTGTTACGGCAATATACATGTATTTATTTTCCTTTGCCAATTCTGCAAGATAGGGCACTTTACTCTGATTTGTCATGGGGAACAGTCCCTGGATATTACACAGTAGGAATTTTTCTATTTTCTGGTGGCTGCCTGAGCTTTCACTATTGTTTTTCACATCTACATTAGCCTGGGATGCCCCTGGACTAGGGCTGGCACTTGGTAGTTCAGCTGGGGCGGCTGTTGCGGGGGCTGGGTGGCCTGCTGTAGCTGCGGGTACTGCTGTTGGGTGATGTGCTGCATGATGAAGTTCATTTGTTGTTGGAACAGGTCTAGCCGTTGGTTGATGGCACCCGTCTCTAAAAAATGCCTGTCCTCAGCAGAGGGTCTATTAGTCGATATAGGAGCATTATCTTGGTCCCTCGCGTCAGTCCTGTGATCCACCTCCTTGGGCCTCCTCTCTCTCACTGTGTCCTGCAAGTGGGTGTAGTTACACTTTTTTCTCTCACACCTGCCATTTCTCATTGATTGATGACATAGCTTAGGGTGGTAATGGGAGCATTTGTTCCCAAGTGCACATCCTTTCTCCCCTTTTACTCCATACTTGATTAGTTTTGGACATGGCTTGGGGTGGGCGAACTTGCAGCCTTTCCCTGAGGTGCGATATTTGCAGCTGTTTCTTTTGTAGAAGTTACATATAGGCACTGGTTTCTTACTGGTATCAGGTCCTCCTGCTGCAGGAACGGCACTAGGCTCCTTAAGATATTGGTAATAGGCTATTTATCGTCTATACATACCAGTAATAAGCTATAATTATTATTTATGTTATAAATAATAATTATAGTTTATTACTGGTATGTATAGACGATAAATAGCCTATTACCAATTTTATAGTCTTCCAACACCAACAATAGATATATTTTAAATGGTACAGGTTTGCGTAATCTTAACTCAAAAAGGGATTTAGGGGTGTTAATTAGTCAGGATCTTCGACCTAGAGAACAGAGTGCATCAGCGCTAGAAATAAGACAAACAGCATATTAGGTTTAATTTCCAGAACAGTAACCAACAGAACATCAGAAGTAATTTTGAGACTTTATTTAGCTTTAATTAGGCCCCATTTAGATTATGCGTTCAGTTTTGGGCTCCTTACTACAGGATGGATATAAATAGGTTAGAAGCCATACATAGAAGAATGACGAAGATGATACATGGGATCAGGAACTTGGATTATAAAGATAGATTAAAGCGCTTTCAGCTACACTCACGAGAAAGACGCAGGTTGAGAGGAGACCTCATTGAAGTGTATAAATGGGTCAAGAGACTCAATAAGGGGGACATAAGTAAGGTATTCATAGTTAGTGGTCCAGGTAGAACGCGAACGAACGATTACAAGCTAGAAAAATTCAGGTTCAAGAAAGAGATAGGGAATAACTGGTTCACAAATAGGGTAGTAGATGAGTGGAATAGGCCCCGCAGTCATGTGGAGAGTGCAAAATCTATAGATTGTTTTAAGAATAGGTTGGATAATTCATGGACAGCGACGATAGATGGTAGTGAGTGTTTTAGGTTCACAGGAGCTACTTCGAGTAGACCAACTGGCGGTTAGTAGTCTCCTTATATTATTATGCTCTTATGTTCATAACTCTCGACTCTGTACATCACGGTGGAATCTGACTAGCGACGGGGGCCTTTCAGTCTTGCCCAGTCCCCAGTCTGCTCGTGGATGCAGGAGTGTTACCCCTCGACCTTTACCGTCAGACTCAGATGGCACGTTTGCGGTTCAGATGCCAAAGTCTATATTGTGATCCCACTTACTGTGCTGTGACAGACACTTCACGGGACGCCACTTTCACGCAGCACCCGCAATTCCCACAGCCTTTTGGCTTTCGGGCTCGTGGCGTCCTTGAAGAGTTGTCTCTTCCTCGCCCTGCCATAGCTTATCCCACGATTATTGCATGTCTTGCCGTGGAAGCTGCCGGCAGTATCATATTGCCGTTACATGTCGGCTAACAAGAGTACTATGTCGGATCATGCTGCGAGGACTTTGTTCATCGATCATGCCTCCGTACATGAAGGTTGCACGCCCATTTTTACTGACGGCTCCAAATCCGATGCAGGCGTCGGATTTGGAGCTGTCTTCCCTGATTTTACCCGGTGCAGCAGTCTACCTTTTTTTGCATCAATTTTTACCGCAGAGCTGTGGGCCATTTTAATAGCGATAAGATCACTTTCTACCTTGGATGTTGGGGGTTTTGTTATTTTTGCTGACTCCAGAGCAGCTTTGTCAGCCCTTGAGGATTTTAATAATGCACACCCAATAGTCTCAGACATTTTTAACTGGCTCGTACTAGCAGCCCGTCGTGGGCACATAATTTTTTTTTGTTGGGTACCAGCACATGTGTCTGTGAAAGGGAACGGGGAGGCAGATGAGCTAGCTAAGACCGGCGCCTCTCGTCAAGTCACTGCCTGCCCCGTCCCACAGAGAGACCTGTCTCCCACAATTCGAGCTGCTTTTCATGTAGTTTGGCAAGAGAGATAGAATGCCAATAGAACCACCTTCAAGATGGATGCAATTACTGCAATGGTTGTGAGCCCCTGGGCCCGTATACACAAAAATTCTTAAAGTTGGACTTAAAGTTGCACTAAGCGCGAGGAAAATTAAGTGAAACTTAAGGTTGGATTTATGTTTTAATCTTAAGTCTAAGAAGTAGCGCAGTATGAAAAAGTAGCCTAGCAAAACTAACATTTTTTTAAACAGCAGAATTCTAGTTTATCAACGAAAAAATATTGAATATTACTAGACAAAACATGGAAAGTGATGATATACGTAAGGAATATTGGCATTATAAGCTTGCGTCTAAAGTTTTATACGATTTTTATATTTACCGCGCAAGGCGACACTCTTTCGTTTTTATGTTTACATTATGAGCACTACGCGCCACGTTTAAAGCACTCTTAACGTGAAGATAAACACCGCAGACCAAGCTCCTTCCAGCCAAAGGAAGCACTCTTCCAACTGGAAGGAGGAAGAAACACTATTAATGGTAGAGATGGTTGGTGTCCACTATGCCAGTATTAAGGGGAAATTCAGCAGCACCCTTACCTATAAAGATAAAAAGGCTAGCTAGACAGAAGTGACTGCCCGGCTCAACTCTGCCTTCAACCTGTGCAGAACAAAGGTTGAAGTTGAAAAAAAAATGGCAGAATGTAAAAACAACTGCTCTGAAGAATTCTGCCACAGTGAGACGGGAGTTAAATAAGACAGGTTAGTAGCAATGAGAAAGTTGATACCTCCTAAAGAATGTAATTGTAATCTTATCTTGGAAATGTTTTAGGAAAACCTTAACCTTCTTGGAAAACAAATTTAAATAATGACCTAACCGAGCAAAGTAAATTGTGGCCTCAACTATAATTTTAGAACTAAACCTAACCTCATGGCGCTTCCACCCAAGTGATGATATTATTGTTTCACTTTGTATGGAAAACCTGTTTTGTATATCATACTTATCTATATGCTTTAATGCATTTCTAAGGTAAGACAAGTAGATTCTTTAGTTTTGGAGATATTTGATGGATAGTTTATGAAATATTAAGCTATTACTGTACTATGAAAAAATGAATGGCAACTATAAATAAAATATACAGTTGGCCACAATCCGACCTTTAAATACTTTTTTTATTCCGTGGTACAGGTGGTAGCAGTCCTGTGACAATAACATTAGATGCTGTAAGTGAAGCAGCATTACGGGTCTTAGGGGAAGACCAAGTTGTCGTGGACTGTGTTCCCACACAGACCTGTTTGGACAGCGGTTACTGGCCTGCAAGGTAAGCTGGCCAAACTAATCAAGACAGTGTCAGTAACTACTATTTATGCTTTGTAGCACACTTTTACAACATTATATTTATAACTATTATGACAAAAGTTATGTTGGGAAATGTTCTGTTAGTGGAAAGTGTCTACGCTTAACCTCCTATGGATTGTACCATTATAGTGCTATCTTATGTTAATAGTCGTTATGACCGAAGTAATGAGGCAAATTATTTGTTGGTGATTAGTGTCTAATGCAGGATTGATAGGTTCAATTGGTGTTACTACAGTAAGTCTGATGGTGTTGTTATTGACCACATTTATTATGCTTAAATTAGTGTTTCCATTTGTTGTTTCATGTATAACTGCACCATAATACCTCGCAGTAGAGTGCTTGATCTATCATATGTTTATGCAGTTAAGGCAAACTTTGTTTAATTTTAGGACAGCTGCCGCAGCCACAGCCACCAGTATGGTAGTTAGTACGGAGGCTATGGTGCAGCCACAAGAGCCTTCATTGGCTGAGGAAAGCTCTCCACTTGCAGTGGAATCTGCAGAAGAGGGCACTGCAGCACCAGCCAGGGAGGTTATTGTGGTTCGCCACATGCAACCTCCACCCGCCCAACCACTGCCACCACCGATGCCAGCTGTTATTCCTCTCTGTCCAGAAAGTTTGGCTCTGTTCAGCCGGATGGTGGCAGGTACGAGCGTGCCTTGGATGTATATATCAAGGCAACAGAGGCATACACTCTATCAGTCAACTAGAAGTAGGAGGTAAATAATTAGTATGATGAGTATGCATTTGAATGTATTGAGTACATTTTGACACATAAGCTGTTTGTTTATCTAAAGTCATGCAGCAATAAAAATAACAGCAACACACATAATAACAGTTCAGTGTTTATATGAGTAACCTCGCACACAACACGTACAGTAATATATAATTGCAAATGACAAAACTGCACATTTTCCAGTATCACATAACACACAAATGCATCACAACACCATTTCACCCTCTTTTCAATTCATCCTTGCCCTGTAAACACTTGTCTGTTTTCCAGTGTCATGCTTGTGGTAATTGGAACACTTCATTCACAGGCTCATTTATTTGCTTTCTGTTTCAGCTGGTCACCCAACAAGAGGAGGATGGCATGTGTACTCCTGCTGGATGGGATGGCCAACACTGCAGCCTTCCTGTGGGATGTGCATGAGCACTAGAATATAGTGTAGAACTGGTTTTTGTGTTTTGTGTTTTCTTTTTGAGGTAATCTTGCTCACACGCTTCACCTGGAGTCGAGTTATGGATCACCATTACAAATAAACATAAAGAGATATCATTAATGCAACATTCATGACATAGACTTCACTACAAGCCTGCAAACTGCTTGTGATGGGGCAATGTATGAAAGGCCAAGAGATTAGTTGTTGATGTTATGAAGCCTTTTAAAGTAAGGTGTGTCAAATGAAAGAGTACCTATATGATCAGGTTAGGGGTGAATGGAAGATGAAATCTACAACATATGCAGTGCATTAGCTGATTATTTACCGGAAGTGTAGGTTGCAGAACTGCCCTCTGTACTGGGTCTCATTCGCCGCACCAGCTGGTAGTTGTACTATAGGAAAGCAAATAAGCATTTATGAACAACTGTCAAAGTAGTGCCCTACGATATGTAATAGCAATGCGTTATAATCAGATAGTGTTATTGAAAATTTATATATATATATATATATATATATATATATATATATATATATATATATATATATATATATATATATATATATATATATATATATATATATATATATATATATATATATATATATATATATATATATATATATATATATATATATATATATATATATATATATATATATATATATATATATATATATATATATATATATATATATATATATATATATATATATATAAGTTGACGATGAACGTAAAAATCCACAGTAAACCCATCTTCATATATTCGTACTTGTACAACGTTTCGGGTACTCTGACTGGACCCATCCTCAGGTATACGTACAGATGTGGTGAGAGGTGTTTCTTACCACATCTGTACGTATACCTGAGGATGGGTCCAGTCTGACTATATACCCTAGAAATTGTACAAGTACGAATAAATAAAGATGGTTAATTGCATACCTTCTTGGCCTTGCTGTTCTTCCTCCACCTCAGCAATAGGGTCATCCGGTAGCTGGATATTCCTCCTCTTACATATGTTGTGCAGGATGACACATGCAACAATTACTTGGCAGGTTTTCGCAGATGTGAGGCGGATTTCACCATGGAGAACGTTAAACCGCCTTTTGAGCTGGCCGATTCTGTATTCCACAACGGATCTTGTCCTCTTATGTGCCCTGAAAGAGGAGTATGTTGTTAAGAAAGGGATGGGACATTTATTACAGATGTACAATTGCAGGCATTACCTCATCTTCTTGTTACCCGGTGTGGTAACGAGTGTTATGTGAGATAGTATGGCCCGAGCGGTTTAGCCAAATACGTGTACTTTATACAGTTTTATTTACAGTATAAGATGATCAGTACACTGGTACATTGAATAAATCTCACTGCTTGTATTTGTATTTTAAGCAAGCAGGGTTATGCACATATATTAAAGTATATCACAAGAGTCACTGTGGCACTATATCTCCACACTTGGGTATAAGGTGAGATTTGTGCAATATATATAACTTCAGCGACAGTTTGTAGGGCACTCGTAATAACACAGAAATGTCAGTAATAACGGTCAGTCCGGACCTCGGATGTACGGTGAGAGTAGAGCACTCCGAGGTCCGTGACTTGTAGGTGTAGCTGCGCGGGTAGGTCTGCGAGCCGGGCAAGCTGGGTGCAGTAAAGCAGCCAGCAGCGACGCCTGTCAAAAGCTGACATCGGCCTCCTTTCTTGCTGAGTCTGCAGCATCTCTCTGACCGGATGGCGGCCAGACACCACGAGACTGCTTCCCGAACGTTCGGCCTCCTCACGACACATGACATTCGAGAACCTACTACATATATACCTCAACAATTATAATAACATTAATTGCATAATACATGAGATATATAGGAATAAAAATATAAGTAATACTACCTGCCTAACATGGGGTACATCGCTCGGTCACCTACTCGACGCGACCTCGCGACGTTCCTATATATCTAGAGTCATGTACCTAACCTTGTGGAGGTGTCAATTCGTGGTCGCTAGCAGCTTTATTTGAAACTCTACTTTGTAACATATAATAGAGTGTTAAAGCATGTTTCACTAGACAACATAGAGGAATCATTATAATAATCACCAACACTATCGGTATGATGACCGTAGGGACTCATGTAGGTTGGTAGGGAAGCATGGACTGCCGATTCAAAATCTGAGATGTTATTTAATTTAAACTCAGAAATGGTATTAGCCACATACTTAATAGAAGAAATATTTACACTTTGAGCAAAATCTAAGGTGTAAATATGCATAAAAATTTAGAAACAAAAACCTTCATGAAGTGTCTCAGGATGAGTCGACACTATTGCTGAATTCAAGGTATATAAATTAAGAATAGCAAAGTGACTAGTCTGTCGACCATATAACCTTCCTGAAGGGCAAATCACTGTCACCATCGTGAGACTGATGAAGAAAAAGTAATGATGGCCCATGAAACTTTCATGACGAAAAAGGTTCTGGCAGCATTTGAGTGTAAGGGCATAGGTTTAAGCTCTGTGAAGCATCGTGTTGAATCAAAGCAACTTCACACGCACCTTCTTCTTTAACAGGTAAGAAAGCAAAGAGAGACGCAGGGCAAAAATAAAATCCTATATGCTCAGATTTACACTGGTGAAGTATTTGGTATTCACCGGTACTGTAGAGAGTGTGCCCCTCGTTGACCAGCACAATAGAATCAGGTAAATCAACGGCGAGGAAAAGAGGTGTTGACTTGAAATGGGAATGACTCTATTCGGTGAATATCATAAACAACCTTTGAATGAAAGGGAACAAAAGAAAGTATGGAAATAAACTACTTTCATTATATAGCATTCAGCAAGAAATTATTTGCGAGAACGTAGATTGTAACCATGAGATTTAGTGGGTTGAGATGTGGTATTAGTATTAAGATACACAGCATTAGTAAGATTAGCTGTTTCTACCATGCTTGTGTTAGTTTTGGCCTTCGTCCGTTTTAGACGATCGCTATGTATAATTTCCAGCGTTTGCGTCCACGGATCTAACACCTCAAACTTATTTCCACTAATATGCTTAGTAATCAGGCGCGGTCCGACAAATTTAGGTGAAAGTTTAGAAGACCTTTCAGTTACTTGAACCATTACTGTATCGCCTGTTTGCAATTCAACAGGAGAAGCTCTTTTATGTTGCTTCTCTGCCATGGCTGTTTTTGATTCTTTTAAATTCCTCTGTACTTCCTGGTGAATATCTGAGAAAACTTTAAGCTGACATTTTCCATAATCATCCACATTATAAACAGGAGGCTGAGGCGAACTTATGAGATCAGTCGGGAGTCTCATTTTCCTGTGCGCCGGTAAAACTTTTCGGGTCCGTACGGTTTGAAGAAATTAAACGTCTGGGTATCTCCATCGCCTTCAAGGTTTTACCCCGAAACTTTACACAATTAAGATCAGGCTGTAATTGGTAATCGGTGGTCTGAGGGGCCATCGGCTACCACGCGACGCGCGCTTTAACTCCGAGTATGATGCAGCGGAGAGCACATTAACTGAAGCGCCGGTGTCGACAGCAAAGATGCCCTTACAGAACCTATTTTGACAGGAAGAACCATAGCATCAGCGAGGTTGCAGGCCGCTATTATTGATGAGCGAAGAGCATTAATATCAACCCCGTCGTCGGTTCCTTTCTGTCCACGATTTCTCGTTACTTCTAACCCGGGTGCCTTGCGGAGGCTCGCTGAGCTTCCCCCGTCGCAGACGACGGACCGGCAACAGGCGGTGGTGAGGGAGTGCGAGGGGTTTTGTTACCTCCAGTACCAATATTAGGGTTAGTTGTCATGCTGGTGGGTGTTGGGTTAGTACAGGCAAATAAATTAGTATCTGCGGGAAGGCGTGGATATGGTGTTCCACTTCTAAGCGTGTGTATATTATCACTAAATTCAGTCCCAGCAGACGCACCTGCTTCCTCAAAACTATCACCTTCAGCAGTGCAAATATGATCAAATTCTTTCACTAACTTCGTTAAATTGTCTTTCGACATCGATTTACTAATAAGTAATTAATTAAAAGTGATTAAAAAAAATTAAATTCACTACTTACTTAATTAGAAGCGATATAGTAACGGTAGTGTAACGTTGTTTAAATAATTTCTCAAAGTTCACAATGCTTCACGTTGCCTTATTTATAATTATAATAATAAGAGAATGAACAACACTTAAATTTGATTATTAGTAATAAAATGAGACCGTTAATTAATCAAGAAGAAATGAGAGGATGGTGAAAAGTATACACATATAAATATACACCAAATAATCCACTTGACTCAATATACTGCTATTTTTTTCAGCAAAATATATGAGCAACAATAATAATAAATCACTGCTTTAACCACTTAAGTGTATGCAAGTGTTAATGTTTTAATAATGTGTAATGGTAGTATTTTAGCTAAATGCATGTGTATCTCACCTAAATAATTAATATGCGACGGTAAATTGATTGAAGTCGCCGCGTCCTTTCAGGCCAGGAAACTTGTCTTCCTCGCCCTCTCGTGTCCCTCGGTTGGTCAGCTGTTGTAGTTGGGTGGGGGTAAGGCCACACCCTTCGTTGAGTTAGCCGGGGTGAAAGGTTACCTCGTCTTCTTCTTCTTCTTGTGTCCCGCGGGAAGTAAAGCGGGGAAGTGGGGGTGAGTCTGTTGTTGTCACCCAGTAGAAATCTTCCTCGTCCTCTTCTTCAGCCACCAACAGATTCACCGTTGTCTTGACATGGGGGAAACGCTAGCTTCCTCACAGAGAGTTATGAGGTGCTAGTAGGTGTGAGAATACTTGAGGGTAGTGGCGAGCGGTGTCAAAGTTCAGCGGGATGTCTGACGAAGCGCTGACCTGGTCATAAACATCTCGTCGACGCTTCTTTCCACTACCATCTCACTCCTTCGTTTCTCTGTAGAGATCGTTCAATCCGTTTCCCAAAAATGTTCGTGTTATGAGTGCAACTGGTATTTCGTATCTCAAACGCTGTTCACCATAATGTTACCCGGTGTGGTAACGAGTGTTATGTGAGATAGTATGGCCCGAGCGGTTTAGCCAAATACGTGTACTTTATACAGTTTTATTTACAGTATAAGATGATCAGTACACTGGTACATTGAATAAATCTCACTGCTTGTATTTGTATTTTAAGCAAGCAGGGTTATGCACATATATTAAAGTATATCACAAGAGTCACTGTGGCACTATATCTCCACACTTGGGTATAAGGTGAGATTTGTGCAATATATATAACTTCAGCGACAGTTTGTAGGGCACTCGTAATAACACAGAAATGTCAGTAATAACGGTCAGTCCGGACCTCGGATGTACGGTGAGAGTAGAGCACTCCGAGGTCCGTGACTTGTAGGTGTAGCTGCGCGGGTAGGTCTGCGAGCCGGGCAAGCTGGGTGCAGTAAAGCAGCCAGCAGCGACGCCTGTCAAAAGCTGACATCGGCCTCCTTTCTTGCTGAGTCTGCAGCATCTCTCTGACCGGATGGCGGCCAGACACCACGAGACTGCTTCCCGAACGTTCGGCCTCCTCACGACACATGACATTCGAGAACCTACTACATATATACCTCAACAATTATAATAACATTAATTGCATAATACATGAGATATATAGGAATAAAAATATAAGTAATACTACCTGCCTAACATGGGGTACATTCTGACAGATAATATAATGTGGCAGCATTATTCCTTGCATACGGCAAGCCCCATGGTCATAATTATTTCTTCCTGTGAATCATTTGCCAACCAAATTGACTGGTCTTGTGAGTCCACTCATGTCACTAATGTAATCGCGGCTGTGAATGTCCATCATGTGGTGATTATGAGACCCATTACATATTGGCCAATGTGTCACTACCAGAAAAATTGTCGGAATGCTAATTGATACCTACTCAATACATAACTGTGAAAGGCATATATATATATATATATATATATATATATATATATATATATATATATATATATATATATATATATATATATATATATATTGTTGCGGGCCCCACCCCGCGGGAAGTGTTAGAGACGAGGCTACGTGACGAGACGGGCTTAAGGCTTTTGTGTAAAGACCACGTGGTCTCCAGCCAAGAGTGCCGTGGCGGGAAGACAGAGAGAGAGAGAGAGAGAGAGAGAGAGAGAGAGAGAGAGAGAGAGAGAGAGAGAGAGAGAGAGAGAGAGAGAGAGAGAGAGAGAGAGTGGGAACAGGTGAGCAGTCGTGGGTGATGAGTTGCCAGCGAGAATTAAGGCGAGTCTTGCGTTGAGTTTACTTTAACTTCTGTTTCCTCGTTCTCCAAATATTAGAGACGAGGCTACGTGACGAGACGGGCTTACGCCTTTTGTGTAAAGACCACGTGGTCTCCAGCCAAGAGTGCCGTGGCGGGAAGACAGAGAGAGAGAGAGAGAGAGAGAGAGAGAGAGAGAGAGAGAGAGAGAGAGAGAGAGAGAGAGAGAGAGAGAGAGACAGAGAGAGCGGGAACAGGTGAGCAGTCGTGGGTGATGAGTTGCCAGCGAGAATTAAGGCGAATCTTGCGTTGAGTTTACTTTAACTTCTGTTTCCTCGTTCTCCAAATATTCCTGACTTCTCTTCTGTTTTCTCTGTTTTGCAAAGTGGTTTGTTTTGTAGATCGTTTTGTTCTGCATCCTCTCATATGCAAATCATTGTGCTACGTTGCTTATGAGCGGAGCAGTGCTTTTTATTAGGCTATGCTTGAGGCGCGGTGTGGGAGAGACGAGTCCGCCCGGTGAACATCATATGGTAACACTGCGACAATCTAAGCAGCTGCGTGCTGGGAGGACGGAGAGAGTCAGTTACCCGCTAGCAGCCACTAAGAACACGTCTCCGCACGCTCACTCTCCTCAATTTGGCATTATTCCGTGTGTAACCTCCCCATATTTAAAGGAGTGGGTTTTACGATTGGCCTGTTAGATAAGGGGTAATTTGTGTAGCTAGACAGTAAGGCGCTGTCTATACGAAGACCAGGTTACCGTGCCGAGAGTGAGAACGACGAGTGCGTGCTTGTATAATTACCATCTAGCTGGCGGTGAACTCCACCTAGGGTTCATTATCCAGGAACTTATCGCAAGGAGGTTCTGGACATTGTCAGACTTTTGAGTCTGGGGAAGTAGTTTCTGCGTTGTCTGCTTTGTCGGCGTTGTCTTCGTTGTCCTAATTGTGAGAGAGAGAGAGAGAGAGAGAGAGAGAGAGAGAGAGAGAGAGAGAGAGAGAGAGAGAGAGAGAGAGAGAGAGAGAGAGAGCCTATCATCTGGGGCCTCTTGTTTGATAACACAGACGAGGAGTAATCCCGTCTTAGTGTTAATTTATTACGACTCATATACCGCACTGTACGGAGTCCCCTCGCGGGAGGCTACTTTGCAGGGTGTTATTTGAGTCGAGAGGGGTTATTGTCCAAACCAGAAGTGGGTGGAAAGACACCTTGTGGGCGGTATTCTGGTTGGAGCGATAGCTCCTTATTTAGGCACTGTAATCTCGTGCTTGCTGTTAGTCTCTTTAGAATGTAAGAAAAAGAAGGTGTTTACGACTGGGAGATTCCTTGTTCTTTGGAGGGTTAAAAGAATTGGCGACCTCTTAACGTTAACGGGGTAGCTGTAGGTGCTGTGTTTAGGGGCTAAGAGTGCACAGGTTCCTTGACCAGGCACATCTTGTTTATAGCCTATTGTCCAGCCACCGGCGTGTGGCCCTCGGAGTGACTAGTCCTATGGGATAGTCGACTTTCCTTGTCCTTTGGTGGGTTAAAAGGACGTATAAACATCAGCACTATAGTTCGTACACGCCCGTAACGTGGTTGTGACTGGTTTGTTCATAAATGGACACCCGGCACTAGGGCATAAGAACCGTGTCCTTACGGTGTGACCGTAACAAAATGGGCGACCTCGCCAGGATTCTAAAGGATAACAGTGAGTAGAAAAACAGTGTTAGTGTGTTGTTAGTGTGAGCCCACACTCACTGTAACGATGGAAGACAATCGTAATGTAATTACTTCCCTTGAGGATGGCTCGGCCCGAGCCAGTCCTGTATGTGGTGTTACTGAACAGCTGTGCCTAGGTGAAGATCGGCCTGTTAGTCCTGTTAGTGAGCATAGTACTACAGGACGATTGCATTTTGCTCAGGAAGTGCCTGAACAGCCCCTGCAGCATACAACGGGCCGTGTGGGTTCTTTTGAGAACGTGATGGGCTCAAGGAGAGTGAGCCCAGCTGCCAGTGTTGCTGACAATCTCCAGTTAGTTGGAATGGCGGAGGAATTGAGATTCCAATTAGAAATGAGAAAGATAGAAGCTGAAGAGAGGCGAGAGGCTAGACGATTGGAATTAGAATCTGAAGAGAGGAGAGAAGCAAGAAGGGAAGAGCTAGAAATTAGAAGGTTGGAAATGTAGAAGCATAGAGAATTTGAGTGGGAAAGATCTAGACTTGGGGCCAACTCAACTCATAAGGGAGGAGAAGGAGAGAACTCAATTGAGCGCCAGATGGTAAGGAGTTTGCAGCTCATCCCTGATTTTGATGAACAGAAGGTAGCAGAATGGTTCAGGAGGTTTGAAAAGAAGGCGACTGAGTTTGGTTGGCCAGAAGGAAGATGGGTTGGTCTTGTGGCCAATAAGCTGAAAGGCAGGGCATTGGAGGCATACGACAATATGTCGGTGGAAGACCTAGAAAGCTATGAGGACTTTAAGGCTGATATATTGAGGGCTTACGAGCTGCGGCCCGAAGCCTATCGCCTAAGGTTCCGAGGTGGAAGGAAAAGACCTGGTGATTCTTACCTCGACTGTGCCCGCCATTTAGAGCAGGCATTTAAGAGATGGATTATGAGTGAGGGAGTGAATACTCTCCGCGACCTGGAGGAGTTAATGGTGATGGAGCAGTTCATCAATGCTGCTGATAATGAACTGGTGCCTCTCCTCAGGGAGAAGCGTTTTAAGACGCTGAAGGAGGCTGCCACCTGGGCTGACGACCATGTGTTAGCCCATCGCTCGGAGCCTCGTGCTGGCGGTGGATTTAAGGAGGGAGGACCACGAGGGCCAGGGGGCGGTGGTAGTGCTGGTTCTGGTGCTCCACGTTCCCCTCCCCGCAGTCACGTCTTTGGCAATAAGAGCGGGTTCGGTAAGTCTCAATCCCCCGCTGCCCCTTCAGGGCCAAAGGGAGGGTCAGGAGGAAAAATGACCTTTAGTACCCCTAAGTATGACAACCAGCCCACGTGTTATAACTGCCATGCCAAGGGGCATTTTCAATCTCAATGCCCTAAACTAGTGACAGCGGGCCCCTCCAAAACACCTCAGAAACCAGTTGCCTTGCTGGTGTGGCCTGACCAGGGTCGTGAGGAGAGGCTGCTCGCTCCTAAGGTTCATGAAGAAGAGAAAGTTTTTGATGGGCCTGTGTTGGATTGTGAGGAGGGGGTTCAGGCAGATTCACTTGTTTCCCTCCCTGTAGTTGCTTCTGTGACTCCAGCTGACTCGGAGCTGGACTGGTGTCGCCCATTTCTGTGTGGGGGCACTGTTGAGATTGACGGGAACAAGTATCCTGTCACTGTCTTGAGAGACACTGGCGCACAACAGTCTGTGTGCCGAAATGTCACCGGGACTAAGGTGACTTCTTCGAAGGCAGTGTTGTGTAGGGGCCTCAACGCTGTCGAGAAGTTTGTGACGGCTGAGGTGAAGCTGTCCACTGTGTCCACTGAACACCACTTCGGCTCAAGTAGCAGTGGCGGAACAACTGCCTGTGGCAGGTGTTGATTTCCTGCTAGGAAATGACCTAGCTGGAGGGAGAGTTTGGGTGCCCACCCCTACGGGAGGTGAGGCGTCTGAGGAGTCGGGGTATAGTGTGCCCGATCCTGTTGCTGTTGTCACCCGGTCGCAGACCGAGAGGGTGACGCAGGCTGTTGCTCCTGGAGCCGACTGCGATAGAGCGGGGCTACCGGAAGAGAACAGTGGTGAGGAAGAAGCTGCCGCTCTAGGGGCCGACTGCAATGAGGCACGGTCACCAGTGATGGAGGGCAGTGAGGTGGAGGTTGTTGGGGTTGTCACCCGGTCTCAAGCTAGACGGGTGGAACCGGCTGCTACTCTAGGGGCTGACTGCGACATAGCAGAGTCACCGACAAAAGAGAGCGGTGTCTGTGAACTGGATGAGCCAGAGCCGGGCTCTCCAGTGAGTCAAGGTGTGGGGGCTGACTGCCGCAGTGCAGAACCACCCATAGAAGCACCTGACTCGGTAGAGGTTGTCGCCGAGGGTGAGGAAGGAGTATTGAGGTTAGAGGAGTCTTGTGCTGGTATTCCTCACACTGCGGGGCACCTCGGAGGAAGCACCCACGCGGTGGGTGTTTCCTGGTTGTGAGGCTGTGGGTCTCGGTACTCAGTCCGGGCCCCAGCCTGGTGTGTCAGACAGTTTGTTGGGGGTCACCTCCGAGGGAGGGAAGACTTCCAACTCTGTGGGGGAGTTGGAGACAGGGGAACAGGCTGTTCCCTTGTCTGGTGACTGTCTGATGGGTGAGGCCCACCTGGAGGGCTCAATCATTTTGGCCGATGAGGAAGTGGTGAATGAGTCCACGCCACGCCTCAGGACCAGGGACAGAACCAGGGAAGTGTCGGCACCGCTCATTCCGACAGATTCTGTGGTCCCGTCCGACCTTACTTGTATTGAGCCGGCGTTGCTCATCAAGGGACAGAAAGGGGACCCGGAATTGGCCCCTTGTTTTGCTAAGGTAGGAAAGGAGATAAGGGGGGTAGAGGAGTTTCTGTTGTAGAAGGGGGTGTTACACCGCAGGTCGAAGGAGAGTGATGGGAGTGAAGTGCTACAGGTAGTAGTGCCTCAGGATTTGAGGGAGACCCTGGTGCTGTTAGCACATGAGGGACCTATGGCTGGACATCTGGGTGTCCACAAAACTCTCGCCTGCCTGCTGGGCAATTTCTGGTGGCCTGGTATGGCCAGAGAGATTACTGAGTTGCTGAGGAGTTGTCACACCTGTCAGATGGTGGGCAAACCCAACCAAAATCCCCCTGTTGTACCCCTGCACCCTATTCCCGCTGTGGATCCTCCTTTTACCAGGGTCCTGATTGACATGGTGGGGCCCCTTCCTACTTCCAAGTCCGGTCATAAGTACTTGTTGACCATTATGGATGTAACGACCCGGTACCCAGAAGCTATACCGGTGAGGAGTACCCACGCACGAGTTGTGCTTAAGGCCCTCCTCAACTTTACCCATATTGGTCTGCTTCCCGAGATTCAGTCCGATCGAGGGACCAACTTCACCTCGAAGTTGTTCGCAAAGACTATGACCGAGTGGAGAATTAAGTAAATTCTATCTAGTGCTTATCATCCCCAGTCGCAGGAAGCATTAGAGCGGCACCATCAGACGCTCAAAACTATGCTCCGGGCGTTCTGCTTGGAACGAGAGAAAGACTGGGACGAGGCGGTGCCCTATGTTTTGTTTGCTGTGAGGGAAGCTCCTACTGAGTCCTTAGGGTTTTCCCCAAATCAGTTGGTGTTTGGGCACCGGGTGCGCGGTCCGTTGGACTTAGTACGGGAAGCCTGGTGTGCTCCCCACTCGGACCGCCCCGAGTCGCTCTTGAAGAACGTGTTAAGGACTCGGGAAAGACTGGTGAACGCGCTGGAGGTGGCTCAACACCATCTCGGAGCTGCCCAGAAGAAGATGAAGGCATACAACGACCAGAAGGCCAAGTATCGCACTTTTGCACCAGGGGAGGAGGTGTTGGTGTTGCTCCCTCTACAAGGACAGCCGCTAACGGCCCGTTACTGTGGCCCTTATGTGGTTGAGAAGAAGGTGGGGGATTTAGACTACCTGGTGGTCACTCTTGATCGGCGAAAGAGGGCTCAGCTTTGCCATGTAAATATGCTGAAACCCTACTTCCGTAGAAAGAACCAAGAGGGTTGTTTTAGTTCTGCCCAGAAGGAGGCATCTTTATTTTATTTTTCTTCTGTGCAGAGGAGGCCACCGAGGTACTGGGTTCAGAACCTGTAATCCCTGCGGAGCATTGGGAACAGAACAGTGCGCTGCTCCTTGAAGAAAAGTTGCAACACCTGGGAGAGGTGCAGGAGCATGAGATGCTTCGGCGGTTGAGAAAGTACCCTTCTGTCTTTAACAATGTCCCAGGCAGAACAAGCCTGATCCAACATGACATTGATGTGGGGGAGTCCACTCCAGTTAAGCTGGCTCCATATAGAGTAAATCCCCAGAAGCAGCAGTTGGTGGAGAAGGAGTTGGAGTATATGTTGGAGCACGGCCTGATTAAGAGGACGTATAGCCAGTGGAGTTCGCCTGTTACCTTTCAACCCAAGCCTGACGGTAAGGTCAGGTTTTGCATTGACTTTAGGAAGGTCAATACACTCACCAAGGCCGACACCTACCCGTTCCCCCGGCTCAGTGGACCGTATTGGCGGGGCCACGTTTATCTCAAAAGTGGATTTGGTGAAGGGCTACTGGCAGGTTCCTCTCACGGACCGTGCTAAAGAGATAGCTAGTTTTGTGGCTAATGGGGCAGTCTATCAGTGCCAGGTGATGCCCTATGGACTTAAAAATGCCCCAGCCACGTTCCAACGTTTAATGGACCAGGTGGTGGATGGTCTCCAGCACTGCGTCGTGTACATCGATGACGTGGTCATCTATGACACCTGTTGGTCGGACCACCTTGACAACGTGGAGGCACTGTTTGCACGACTCCAGGAGGCTGGGTTGGTGGTCAACCTGGACAAATGTGACTTTGTCAAGGCTCGGGTTCAGTACCAGGGGTATGTGTTGGGCCACGGCTACATCACTCTTCCCGAAGCCAAAGTGGAGGCGATCAGGTGGTTTCCCGCGCCGACCTGTCGCCGCGCTCTGCAGAGGTTCCTCGGGGTAGTAGGCTACTACCGCCGATTTGTGCCAGGGTATTCCATCTTGCTGGCACCTTTGACTGACCTCTTGCAAAAGGGGAAGAAGTGGGCGTGGAATGAGGCGTGTGAGCGCGCCTTCTCCCAAGTGAAAGACCTCTTGTGCGGCCAGCCAGTCTTACGGACTGGGAGGAGCTGCTTAGATTGTCGCAGTGTTACCATATGGTGTTCACCGGACGGACTCGTCTCTCCCACACCGCGCCACAAGCATAGCCTAATAAAACACTCTTTCACAAAATCACTGCTCCGCTCATAAGCAACGTATCACAATGATTTACATATGAGAGGATGAAGAACAAAACGATCTACAATACAAAACACTTTGCAAAACAGAGAAGACAGAAGGAAAGTCAGGAAAATTTGGAGAACGAGGAAACATTATTGGGGTACACTACCACCCCTCAAATTATCAACGTAGTTAACTTGTCTTTTATCGCGTAAATATTAGTCGTACAGAAAAAATGCACTTATGCTAATTGATGTAATTTTAAAAGTTCTATCAAATCATGTAATTTAATCTAACTTTACGCCCAAAACTTTTTTTTTTTTAATGTTTTCATTATTTATAAACTGTTTACATGTTCTGATGGTCCAAAAAATATATATATATTTATTTCCTTATTTTAATTATTCGCAGATTTTTTGACTTAAACTCCATAGTTTTCGTTTTTACAAAACGAAATGTTAAATACTAGTTTGACAAAAATTATGTTAAATAGTTATTTTCTTACCTTCAAAAAGCCTTTCAGCTGGTGTAGTCTGATTTTGAATAACGCTAATAGTTAAGAAAAAAAATTTTTCGATGGTCATTTATCATTGAGTTTCATTTTCAATAGAATGAAAAGAAAGCTTTTTTCATTTAACTTCCCTAATTACTCCTAATCATTTTACGTCAATTTCATAGTTTTCGAGTTATAAGGAAAAAACCTTAACGATTAGTTTGACAGAAAAAATGCACCTATAATCATTTAAATAATTTTAAAAGGCGTATCAGCTAGTGTAGTTATTTTATTTTTATTTTACTCACAGGTTATGAAAAAAAACATTTCCTTCATTATATAAAGAGTAATTTCATTTTTAAATGTTGCAACAGAAAGTTTGATTCCTATTCACTCTTTGTCTATTCGTAGTCATTGTACGTATACCTTATGGTTCTCGAGCTATAATGAGAAAATGAGTTTTGTGTTAAAAAATTAACTATGGAAAAAAATATACTTGATTTGTACGATATGTACACTATTTTGAGACGAGTTTTATAATTTAATTTGACCTCTTAATATTATCAGATTGTCTTCATTTACCGATATGTTGTAAGGAATATTATAGTGTACATTCCACATCATTGGCCTGCCATATACACCATATATTTTCTGAATTATTCATATATATGTGTTTTATGTGTTGAGTTACCCCTCTATGCTAGAGGCCAAAGCACTTGGAAATACAGTTTTCTTTGTTAACTTGAAGGGGTAACTTAACTATTTTACTATATAATTTCTATGAATAGGCTTCATTCTCGTAAGTATTATTATTATTATCATTACTATAATTATTAACAATCGGCAATTTTTGCATTTTGTTAGAAAATTGCAAAAATATGGAAAAACTAGAAAAAAAAAATTAACGGCTCTCAAAAAAATCCCAAACGGCTCTCGAGAAAGATCCGGCTCTTCTCGTTCATCTGGAAGAGCCGGCTCTATGAACCGACTCGTTCACAAAGCGCCCATCACTAGGAGAGAGTCAGCTACCCGCTAGCAGCCACTAAGAACACGTCTCCGCATGCTCACTCTCCTCAATTTGGAATTATTCCGTGTGTAACCTCCTCATATTTAAGGGAGTGGGTTTTACGATTGGCCTGTTAGATAAGGGGTAATTTGTGTAGCTAGACAGTAAGGCCCTGTCTATACGAGGACCAGGTTACCGTGCCGAGAGTGAGAACGACGAGTGTGTGGTTGTATAATTACCATCTAGCTGGCGGTGAACTCCACCTAGGGTTCATTGTCCAGGAACTTCTCGCAAGGAGGTTCTGGACATTGTCAGGCATTTGAGTCTGGGGAAGTAGTTTCTGCGTTGTCTGCTTTGTCGGCGTTGTCTTCGTTGTCCTAATTGTGAGAGAGAGAGAGAGAGAGAGAGAGAGAGAGAGAGAGAGAGAGAGAGAGAGAGAGAGAGAGAGAGAGAGAGAGAGCCTATCATCTGGGGCCTCTTGTTTGATAACACAGACGAGGAGTAATCCCGTCTTAGTGTTAATTTATTACGACTCATATACCGCACTGTACGGAGTTCCCTCGCGGGAGGCTACTTTGCAGGGTGTTATTTGAGTCGAGAGGGGTTATTGTCTAAACCAGAAGTGGGTGGAAAGACACCTTGTGGGCGGTATTCTGGTTGGAGCGATAGCTCCTTATCTAGACACTGTAATCTCGTGCTCGCTGTAATATATATATATATATATATATATATATATATATATATATATATATATATATATATATATATATAATTTATATATCGTCTTTATATAGCGGTATTAGAATATAATCAATATTTATTAAAGGAATAGTAATAGGCTATAATTAATATATCGTCTTTAAATAGGGATAATAGAATATAACCAATATATTTTTTTTAATCTTTAAATAGAGCTAATATAATATGACCAATATATATTAAAGGAATAGTAATGAGTTATAAAAAACATATCGTCTCTGAATAGGACTAATTGAATATAATAAATATATATTAAAAAAAAGATTGTTATTGGCTATAATTAATGTATTGTCTGTAAATAAGGCTAGTAAAATAATATCAATATTATATATATATATATATATATATATATATATATATATATATATATATATATATATATATATATATATATATATATATATATATATGTGTATGTGTGTGTGTGTGTGTGTGTGTGTGTATATATATTTATATATATACACACACACAGGGTTCTGTCCTATCACCCACTCTCTTTCTATTATTCATCAATGATCTCCTAAATCTGACTCAATGCCCTATCCATTCCTATGCTGATGACACCACCTTGCATTTTTCAACGTCGTACAACCGAGGCCCAACCCAACAAGAATTAAATGACTCAAGGCGAGATGCTATAGGACGCTTAACTTCTGATCTTTCACTAGTTTCTGATTGGGGCAGAGCAAACCTTGTTTTGTTCAATGCCTCAAAAACTCAATTTCTACAACTATCTACTCGACATAACCTTCCATATAACTATCCCCTCTTCTTCAACGATACTCAACTTCCCCTCTCCTCTACATTAAACACACTCGGTCTATCCTTTACTAAAAATCTAAACTGGCAATTTCATATCTCTACTCTTGCTAAATCAGCTTCCAAGAAGTTAGGTGTCTTATGGCGTCTGCGTCCATTTTTCTCTCCCTCTCAGCTGCTTGCTCTGTACAGGGACCTTATCCGCCCATTTATGGAGTATAGCTCTCATGTCTGGGGGTCTCAACTCATACAGCTCTTTTAAACAGGGTGGAGTCCAAAGCTTTTCGCCTAATTAACTCTCTTCCTCTAACTGACTGTCTTGACTCTATAAGTCACCGCCGCAATGTTGCATCTTTATCTATCTTCTACCGCTATTTTCATGCTGACTGCTCTTCTGAACTTGCTAATTGCATGCCTCCCCCCGTCACGCGGCATCGCTGCACAAGTTTTTCTATTTCTTATCATCCTTATTCTGTTAATCTACCTAATGCAAGATTTAACCAGTATCTTCACTCTTTCATCCCTTACACTGGTAAACTCTGGAACTCTCTTCCTTTGTCTGTTTTTCCACCTGCCTATGACTTATACTCTTTCAAAAGAGGAGTGTGAAGACACCTCTCATATTAATTTGAACTCCCCCCATTTTTTATTTATCCTACTATCTTCTTTACAGGGTCTGGCGACAAGCGGGATTTATTTTTTATTTAATTTTTTCCCCTTAGCCAGTACCCTTTTAATGTAAAAAAAAAAAAAAAAAAAAAAAAAAATAATTTTTTATATATATATATATATACATATATGTATATATATATATATATATATATATATATATATATATATATATATATATATATATATATATATATATATATATGTGTGTGTGTGTGTGTGTGTGTGTGTGTGTGTGTGTGTGTGTGTGTGTAATAATAATAATAATAATAATAATTTACGGTTTAATTTATTTACTTTACTTTACATTGGCAGCCGGTTAGGCTGAAAATCAGACATATTTCCACAGACATATTTTTACACAAGTATCCCCCCCCATTCCCCATTTTCTATACTACCCGGGGGTGACAGGCCAACCCCTGGCTATCCGTACAGGTGCCAACAACCGCATTAAAGCAGCCCGGCAAGTGATAAAGGTCACTGCCGTATATTTTTATTTATGGGAGATTTGTTTTCTCCCCCCTGAAAGCGGGTCACAAACCCCGTCTGAGATCAGGTACCTCATTACTGTTTGGTGAACAGGGACCACACACACTTATAAGAGACTTAGTCCATATGTCTCCTACCCAGCGCGGGGATCGAACCTGCGACCTTTCGCTTGTGAGGCGAACGTCCTAACTACTGGACCACCGGGTGTGTGTGTGTGTGTGTGTGTGTGTGTGTGTGTGTATATATATATATATATATATATATATATATATATATATATATATATATATATATATATATATATATGTATATGTATATATATATATATATATATATATATATATATATATATATATATATATATATATATATATTGATGTATACATAAAAAAAATAGTAATAGGCTATGATTTATATATCATATTTGAATAGGCTAATATAATATAATCAATATGTATTAAAATAATGATAATGGACTACAATTAATATATCATCTCTAAAAATCAGTAATAGAATGCAATTAACTATTTAAAATAATGAACGTAGACCTTAATTAATAGTCATAAAATAACGGTGTTAGAATAAATCCAATTGATTTTCAAATACTGGTAATAAGCTGGAATCAATATTTTCAAATACCGGTAATAGTCTATAATAACTGTCATCAAATAATGTTAATAGATTATTAATATGTTTGCAATATCTATAATAGGCTATAACTAATATTTTGTCTTCACATAATATGTATTTAAAGAAAAATGTTCAATATACATTATTGAAAGTTCACATGATGGAGAATATATTGCATACCAGCTTTTCCAGTGATGCAGACGAGGTGGTGGTGTGCTCTTCCTACTAATGTTGACAGACATCACACCACCCGATGAGCGATGACCCGCCGGACGCGGCAAACGTTGAATAATGTGAAGGTGCCCATAGGAACACATGACTACTAAAACAGTTCAACGGCTTGTCTGCCGTCGCGGTCTTGCTGGCAGGACAGCAGGGTGTGGCTGCTGCGACGGCAAAACTAACGTTGCGGCTCCGTGTGAATACTCCCATAAGAGTCAATTAGCCTGTTCGCAGTCAGCATCTTGATACCAGACAGCGCCAGATTTTGTAATTTTTGCCGGAAAATAAATACTCTTTGGGGCAAGTTTTACAAGCTTACACAGGTGTATTGTTGCACATTAATGCGTCTGAAATTTAAGTCAATTAATCTCATGATGTCTGACGGCATATGACATAGTTTGAGCCTCTATTCATAATTTCAGATGATATTCTAAAAACAGCTTAAATTCGTATCAAGGCAAGCAATTTGTCATTTTCTACTGACCTCAATGGGCGTATACCGATACATACTTTCATTTGAATGTACCAAACAATAGGCAAATCCATGTAATGTATAGAAAATATAATTTTGTGCCGCAGACTTAATTTTTTCCAGTACGATAACTATATCCTCGGCTACTGGCGGCAAACCACAACAACAACAACAGGCTACTCAGAACAACTCTTGATGGCATTGTCAGTTGCAAATGCTGTGGACATATATGACAGCGGTACATCTAAGATACTTATGATACTTTACTGAATATTTCATCACATACTTTCCGTCTAAAACTCGCGTCTAAAAGATACTTTCGTAGATACACACCATTCTTCTCATTGTCCTATTAAACTCCTGGTACATTTTTGATATTACATGGTATCGCTTCTTTTCGGGCAGCTTTAGCTAAATAAAAGGGAATGTGGAGGAGCTTGCTATTGTACTATCCTTTCTCTACTAATAATACTCAGTGTAGTTTAGTGGAATCAAACAGTCAAATAAGGACTTATAGGTCTGTTGCTGTGTGTATTCCTTTGTGCTGTCTACTCCTACTTTTTATCTACAATACTTCCCACTATATCTTGATTCTTTTTTCAACTACGTCAATGTGTTCAATTTCATCCTCCTCCCTACACAGGCTCAGAATGCAGCTTCCCTGAGGGCCAATGCAAGTTGTATGCCGGGGCTACCTGAAGGTATTCCTGGTCCCTCCAGCCAGGTTCCTGAGGCAGAAGCAGCCTTAAGCTTAACACAGATGGGTAACACAGCTGATGATGACATCGAGGGAACACCTAGAGCCAGAAGTGGCAAGAAAAGGAGTCGCGATGATTCCATCCGGCTGACACCTCCCTCACATAACAAGCAAATGAGAGACTTCATGACTAACATCATGGAAACTTTTAAGGAACATACAAAGGTCGTAAGAGAAAAGGAGAAGAAAGTGAATGAATATAGGGAACAAAAAACAATTCTTCAGGTTCAGATGATGGAAATATTGCAACAGATGCTGCAACAGCAGGTAGAAAAGATAAATAAGGTTGTGGATGCAATCAATGAATTAACTTCTATGCAGAATAAGAGAAGGCGGAGGGAAAGCAGCAGCAGCAGTGATTGAGGTCATTTACATATATTATTTATTTATATGATTTTGTTAAGGAAAACAGTGAGTAAGGCCTTTACTCCAGATTTAATTTTATATTTCTATAAAAAGGAATTATATGAAAAACAGGAATAAAAAAAAGGAGATATTAAGTATAATTTATTAATCACTATAAGAAATACGACTAAATAATGAGCATATACTATATGTTAACTTTAGTTGAGAATGGATTACCTGAGGATTTTCTTAACTTTAAATAACAACCAGCATAGGCTAGCAATCTGTTACTCGTGTATGTGTGTGTGTGTGTGTGTGTGTGTGTGTGTGTGTGTGTGTGTGTGTGTATGTGTGTGTGTGTGTGTGTGTGTGTGTGTGCGTGTGCGTGTGCGTGTGTGTGTGTGTGTGTGTGTGTTGTGGATTTATGAAAACATTGAACACTAGTCTCTTCTTTTTGCAGCTGCATTAGAATTGTTTGACTCAAGCTCTGTTTCTGGATTAGGATTTGTAGATTCATCTGGTGGATCCATAGTGTCTGATTCCTTAAGATAATCATAAAATTTTTTAAATAATTGTTATGGAGGGTGCAGCATGCTACAATAATTAGTGTAACATTTTGAAGTTTAACTTTGAGGTTCATCAGAGATCTGAATCTATTTTTCAATAATTAAAATGTGCCTTCGATAACATATCTAGTTAAAAACAAACTTTTTGTTGTATAATGCTTGTGATGGGGTAAAAATTCCAAGAATCCTGGTTGCAGAGTGAAGGTAGAATCTCCCACTATGTGTATATTAGTCGTTGGGATGTACTTATTAGGCAATATTGACAGTCGCTCACTCATCGAGCTTAAAGATAGACACCTCTGGTAATGAATACTGCAAATTCTGTAAATAGCCAAGTGAATCTTTTTTTTAGCATCACAAACAGCTAGTAAAGTGACAGTATGTTTAAATGTCCTATGCAGATACTCATTAATGTTTTCTGTTAAACCACAAATCTTTTCGATCATGCTATATACAATTTTGTGGGTGACACTGATAGGTAAGTTGAACTAAACTGAAGTCTCCCTGAATGTAGTTTTATTTACTAAATACCTGATGATAATGTGTAAAAACTCTGTTAGTGTTACTTTCTTCTTACCTCGCTTGTACACAGTAACATCCTCTTGTTCTTGTTGTCGGAAGAGGCTATGCAGATGCTCGAAGGCTGCTTTAGACAGTCCCAGTTGTTGGAAGAAGGCTAGATCATCCATTCCTTCCAATATTTCAGAAAAGGTGGAGTCATGCCTTCCATGTAATCTAAAAGGAAGGAAAAAAACATAAGTATATAATGAAGCTACAAAAACTTGGCTATTTCCTATTACTCCATTATTACCTCTTATTACATCCACCTCTCATCCCCATCCATAAAGTAGGATAATGTTATTATAATTACTTTGTCCACTAGCTTTGGCATATTCTCACAATTAAAACATTAAATTAAAAAAGCACCACGCAATATCATTTATTTATGTTTAATATTTATTTGTACAACAAATTACGCCTTGACACTCAAATGAATTAAAGATAAAGAAAAAACATCAAATGGAAAAAAAATCTTGTAAGGGCATTACAGGAAATAATTCCAAAATAAAGTTGATAATCATCTCCCTTTTGTGGAGGAACAGGAAGGCTTGTATTTCTTACCTGACTGTTTCAGCAAGCACCATACAAGTACTTGCAGCAATGATTGCTGGCTTGATCTTGATCTTGATGTCACAGATCAGGTCAGGCCAGGATCTTGTCTTGATCTTGAGGTTAACCTCTTGTGACGATCGGTGACCTTTATTAATTTTTCGTCCCAGTAAAAGTGGTGAGCGTCAATAGCTGATCATGGCTGGGCAGTCACTGGCCTCTCAATATAAGCAGATTGCTGAGAATTTGGGATGACGCTGTAGCCCAAAATGCATCAGGTAATGAAAACTGTAACGCTCAACACTTCCTCGGAAAAGTGACTAGTGTGATGGCTGGACAGCGACTGGCCTCTCATTGTTATTGTTTTGATCCGGCGAATCAAAAACAGATTCTGATGTTTGCACCCAGCAAATCCAAAACAGATTCGGATTCAGAGCAGAATCCGCGTGTTTGCCGTGCGTGGCGTCCCGTATGCTCCCCGCGCTCCCTCATCTGGGAGTTGAGTCCACCGCGGGGCAGGAGGCAGTTCCCTGCGGTGGACAACACACTCCTTTGGTGGGGGAGTTGGGGTAAGACGGGTGGTCCAGTGTGGCCCTGCTGGATCAATCGGCTGGTCATGCGTTGGCTAGGGTCAAGCGGCTGCTGTCTGGTGGGCACCGCAACAGTCTCGCGGCTGCCACCTCACTCCAGGCAATGGTTGCGTATACTTCCCCCACCACCCCTAGGACTGTTGGGAGCCGTCGTGCTTCAACATACATTCCTCCCTCGTTGGACTCCGTGGTGGGTGGTGGGGTGGGAAAGGGAATGTTGTTTTATCATTTTATGGCGTCCTTACCACCACTCTCGCCACCACGCTCTTTCCCTGACGTCTGCTCGTCCCCGGCTTCTTCTCGATCTTCCCTTATCACCACCCTTCAGCCTTTCAGGGACACAGTTGGTGCAACTGGGACCACTGTCCCCTCTGCTTCGAATTCTGCAGATTCGAACCGAGAAATGTTCAATTCTAAGCCCAGGAAACAAAGACACGTTAACGCACAGAAGGGCTTATCAGGCCCTCTCATTCAGACTCTACCAGATACTTTCGAGCCGACAAATCATGAACAGTTCCTTGTTGTCAAGTCTCTTGATGGTGTGTCGGTTATGGACCTCGACATATTTGACGTACATCGAGCACTCATTAAAGTTTGCGGACGCGAACCTAAAGTCTCCTTCCAAAGGGACGGTAGTCTCCTGGTGGAGGTGTCGTCCCCAGAAGAGAGTGCTCGCCTCAGAGCGATCTCCTTTGTCCCTGGAACGCAGGTAGCGTGTACTCCACACGCTACCCTCAACTAGTGTAAGGGGGGTCATCTTTTCTCGTGACGTCATGCGCTACTCAAACGAAAAGCTTTTACACGAACTAAGTGATCAGGATGTTGAGGAGTTGATCTTTTACAAAAGAAAGTCGATGGAGTTCTTGTTCCCACCATCCTTATCTTCTTCCTCATTTCTGACAGACTCAAGCTACCTGAAGTTGTCAAACTGGCGTGGCTCCGCTTCCCAGTAAAACCATACATACCGTCCCCTAGACGATGTTTTCACTGTCAGGCATTCGGACATGTCAGTCGTTCCTGCCGTAGGTTGCAAGATAGCCTCCCAGCAGTGTGCCCGTCGTGTGGTACGACGGATCACGATGGCATGACCTGCTCTGGTCCTATTTTCTGTTTTAACTGTCACGGACCTCACCCAGCTTCCTCAAAAGACTGCGACCGCTATGGATTTGAGAGGGAGGTACTCTCCATCAGGACCACGGAGAAAATTAATTTTGCTGAAGCAAAGCGTAGAGTTCTTACTACGCATATATGTCCAGGAGTGACATGCAACTATACTTTCCTCTCTTCCTAATAGACGTCATCTCCGCAAAACGACTGCTACAGTGCACCATGTGGCTAAGCCATATTCTGTTTTTCACTACAAATGCTGTTGCTCCTGCTACTCTGTCCTCTACCTCTATGGAGGTATCAGAGGAATTCATTCAGGCCCCTACTGCTACGCGGTCACACCATAAGCGTAGCAGAAGTGAGGAATCCCTTGAGGAGATGCCCCTTCCTAAGGCACGAACCTCTATACCTTCGGGTGGTTCTTGAAGGCCCCCACCAGTGTCGGCTCCTGCCGTCACTTCCACCCTAGTGTCGGCTTCGGCCGTCACTACCAGCCCGTTGTCGGCTCCGGCCGTCATTCCCACACAGGTGTCGCCCTCGGCCGTCACTCCTACCCTGGTGTCGACTCTGGCCGTCACTCCCACCTCGTTGTCGACTTTGACCATCATTCCTGCCCCGGTGACGACTCCGGCTGTTACTCCCACCCAGGTGTCGGCTACGGCCGTCACTCCCATCCTGGTGTCGGCTCCGGCCGTCACTCCTACCCCGATGTCGGCTCACGCCGTCATCACCGTTCCTGCTGCCAGTCTGACCAAGCCTGTGGCCACCTCACTGACCACTGGGCTAGAAAAGACTGCAAGTCAATTGTCCACTGCCTCCATTGCTCTGCTCACTGCCATTAGGCAGAGCAAGAGAAAGAAGGATACTGGTGTTAGGAGGGCCTCCTCAAAGGGCCTCCCTACGCACCGTTAATTTTAATATTTTTAATATCGTATAGTGAAACCTTCGTGGGTTGAGAGGGAATAGGCGACTCCAACATCTTGCCGCAAACCCAAATTGCCAACTGGAGATCCCCTAATTTTCGCTCTGGGTGTGAACGAGCCTCAAAAAAATGCAGACTTATATGGTGTTATACATCTATTCAACACACTGTCATACCTTGTTATGTTCTTTATCATATTTGTTGGTGATTTCTTAACACATTTAACTAGATTTCATCCGTATATTAATGCATTTTTTTATATTGAATTTATTCGTGTTTAGCTTAAAGCCCAATTACAGTAATATACCAGCATGATATGTGGAAAAAGAAAGCTGGCTGCCTTCTTTGTGGGCTACTATATGATACAAAAAATATTGCAGCAGTTACACATGCTTGTATTTTACAATATCAGATAAACAATACATTTCGTGTTGAGGCCACCCCGCTGCCAGACGAAAGACTATGGTGGTGCAGTAAACAGTAACCATTTATGTAAACATTACTCATGTCCATTGCCGATGTCTTATGGGCCGCATAAATGTTAGTAGAGGCTAATCTTGGGCTATTCCTACGAAAATAACTTTTGTTTACGTCGTCGGAATGTTATCGTACTTTTCCTTGGACGGAGCTTGTTCACACTTCATTAAATTCTGTGAGAAATTAGGGGGTCTTGATTTGTCAATTTGGGTTTGCGGCGGTATGTTGGAGTCGCCTATAGGGAGGAGCTCAGTCTACTCCTGAGGAGACACCAGAAGGAATATGATTAGTTCGCCCTCCCATCCTCCACCCAGGAGTTACTCAGGTTTTTACTCTCCTCATGATCGCGCGCAAGACCATCATGGAGGAACAGCAATTTTTTTAGATAATTTACGAGGCATTGCTTCTACCTCTTTTAATATTGTCTCCCCCCTGCAGCTGGTGGCTGTCCAGCTCCACCTCAGGAGAACTTACACATCCCTCCCAATTCTCCAGTAGACAGAGAGGACTTTGTTTCCCTAGCTCAGCAATTGCCTTCCCCGTTTATTATTTTAGGAGATTTTAATGGTCGGCACACCCTGTGAGCAGATACACTTGTCAATCCCAGGGAAGCAATGATTGCCCTCGTAGTTGAAGCGTTAGATCTAGATATTTTTAACAACATACACACTACCACATCCAGACAGACACCACCTCGGCTCAAGATTTATAATTGTGTTCTCCTGCCGTTCTACTTAACTTCACATGGAGCGTCACAGGAGATCTTTGTGGGAGTGACCACTACCCTATACTCCTGTCTTTTTCCGATGTCCTCTCCTTACCCCGTGTCCCCCGCTGGCGGCTGGACCACGCTGACTGGGGACTTTTCAAACACCTTGATTGCGAGGTTGAAGAGTTCCTAGACATAGACAGCGCTGTCGAGTATTTTTCATCTATACTTCAGCGAGCTGGTGAGCTTTCCATCCCTCAGATCACAAGACCGGTCTCTTGGCAGTCTAATGAGTGTAGATAGGCAGTGACAGAGCGTCGTCGAGCTTTTGGTAGGTACCGTCGACACCAAACCGAATTCCATACGGGCTGGTGTGCATGCCGATAACGGCAACTCAATAGGAAATAGGAGAAAGCCTCTTTTGAGGCCTTAGTGGGTGCTCTTTCGACCCCTTTTAGAAGGGGGAGTGGTTAAGAACCACTAAGGTGGGCAGAATTGCTTTTTATTTATTTGTGTATTTCTGTGTGCATTTCACCCCCCACCACCAATGCTATCAATATGCCGAGAGTTAAAATAAAACATCCTGACCCCAATGATGGGGGAAAACTAATCCTACTGCGCACACTCTCTCAAAACCTGATATACGTAACGCGTATCATCCCCACTCATGATGGATACGCAGTCATCACAAGAACAGACGAAGACATCGACATCATCTTCCAGAAAAAGGTCTCAGAAGAACTGAAGCAAAACAACTTTGAACCAGTGCTACCACCCGAACTACGAGCAAGAAGAACAATAATAATCCTCAACACAGATGAAGACATATACAAGAACACTGAACAAGACATCATAAAGGAATTCCTAGCTGAGAACCAATGGATGAACGGAGGCATAGATAACGTGTATAAAGTTCCAAAGACCAAGTTTTGAAGATCACATTAAACGAGACAAAAACAGCAAAAAAGGTCACCGAACAAGGAATATTAGGCTTCTCCCTATGTATCTCTCCAAAAACTATCAAAATAGAAGAATACATTCACATAATAACTTGTCTCAAATGCTATAAACTAGAAGACCACCTCACCACAAAATGTCCCAAGCCAAAAGACTTCAAAATATGCAGCGACTGTTCCTCCACGGAGCACTACTGGCATAAATGCAAAAACAACACCAAAAAATGCATCAACTGTGGGGGCGAGCATCACACCCTAGCCAACAGCTGCCCCGAGAGAAGAAAGATAAAAGGAGAAAAAATAAAGCAAAAGAAAGAGTCAGAAAACAGGACCTTCAGTAATGTGACTGCCTCAAACACAACCACTACCAACAACACCTCCACCTCCTTACCTACAATAGACAAGGAGGTAGCTACAAAAATGATGGCGTTGTTCCTACACTCCCATTTTATAAACATTGCCAAGCCAGGATCATACAATGTTGAACTAAATAAAGTATTTAAAATGAACAAACTTCCTCCCGTAATACTACCACCAGATCCGCCATCACTAGCAATATTTAGCAATTCAAAAATGGCAATGAATCCCACCGCATCAACAACCATGCCAACACAAGTCACAACACAACAGGACGATACACACACACTCAACCACGAGACAACCCAAGAAACCCAAACCCAAACCCCCCTACCTACACTCACACAAGAAACTCCACAAGTAACACAAACCCAACTCATACTCCCCTACCTATTCCAACCCAAACCCAAGAATACAGCCAGAATGAAGGCGAAATGCCCCCACTCGAGCAACTAAAAGGCACCGAAATTGGATTACAAATAATTACAAGAAAAAGCGAAGGTTGGCCAAATGAACGACTGAACCTAAGAAAACTCACAATTGGCATTGACACAGGACTGTACAAATGGCGATACACTAACGCAGCTTATTCAGAGCAGGAAATACAACACTTCATACGAAATAACGAATTGAACCTGGACCACTGCTGGTGCATTGCCGACGATACACAATTTAATAAGCTCAGGAACGGACAGGTACAAGAAAACTCCCCACCACCCAATAAAATAAGCAAATCTGGTAAGCCCAGACACAGACACTCATCAAGGTAAACACCCAAAACAAACACACCCTACAACAACACAAACACTACTCAAAATGGACGAATTAACAATAATTCAACATAACGTGCACCACTGAAAAAACAACAAATTCAGTCTGACTCAAACTTATAGCGAAATCAACCCTGACTTAATACTTATCAATGCCCACGGTCTCAAAACAGAAGAAAAAATAAAAATGTTTGGATATAATACTTACCAGGTCAACAGCAGTGGAGAACTCCACGACGGCACAGCAATCCTCATACGCACCAACCTGAAACATCAAATAAAAGATAATTACGACACTGATATAATACAAGCAACCATCCACACTCAAACCTGCCCTATCAATATTGCTACCACCTACCTACCACCCAGAAGACCATATTTACCAATCACAGACTTCCACAACATTGCATCCCAGCAACACCCCACTTACATCATAGGAGACATGAATGCCCACCACCCGTGTTTTAACTACAAAGACAAAAATGCTACAGGGAAAGCAATAAAAATGCTCATCAACAATAATAAAATTAACTACCTTGGACTTGACTTTCCAACTTTCATATCACACAACTTCGCTACCACACCAGATATTGTCCTAGCCAACAACAAAACTTTTCATAACATTTTCCTAAAACGAGGACCTCTAACACCCTCCGACCACATACCAATAATAATTAAAATAACAAGCAAAGCAATAACCATCCCTACAACACCCAGAATAAATACCAACAAAACAAATTGGGAGAAATTTAATGAAGAAATATCAACAAATATTTCAAAAATCAATACTAACCCCACCATGACTAACAACGAATTAGAAGATGCTTTTCAAAACTGGACAGAATTAATAACGAATGCACTAGAAAGCAACTCACCAAAAAACCACCACAAAACACTACACAGAAGCATAACTAGCGATAATTTAAAACTATTAAAACAGTGTGCGAAAAACCTTTTAGACAATAGCCTAACCCAGAGATGAACCTACACAAGATACATCACTTATAAAACAATAAAAAACTAACTTATTAAGGAAAGTGAAAAAATTGCCACTGAAAACTGGGAAAACAAAATAACTCACCTCAGCAGCATACACAACCAACCTTAAGACTTTTGGAAACTTATCAAAATTCTCAAAGGAAGCCAGCACACACCAACTCCATACATAATAAACAACAAAAAAGAAAAAGGTTTTGATGATCACAACAAAGAGCCAATATTTAGGGAAATATGGGAAAACACAGGCCGCGTTCAGCGAGGTGGGGGGGTGAAGAATTTGCCCACCGAACGATATTGGACACATAGCGACGTCGCTATGTGTTTTCTTTTTTTTAGTGTTGAGATAATCAGCTGATTGAGCCAACATGACGGCGCACCCTCTTCATGGGCACCTTTATCGCCGTAGAAAAAACTTGCTGATTAACATATAATAGAGTCTGGAGCAATTATAGCCGCAGTAAACACAGTATTTAGGTGGCAAGAAGATGTGAGGATATAAAAGAAGCCGTAAACTCTTGTGAGAGTACCGATATAGCGTAGGTGATTGTGTGGCTGGTAAATTTTTAGTTCTCCCAATGCACTTGGATGTAAATAACACACTTTTCGTATAAAAAATGATCCATTTCGAACGATTTTGACATTGATTTTCGTCGGAAATGCATATCTAATAAGACATCTTCATCAACCCCCAACAATTCTGGGGACCTGTGGGAATGCGGGTTTTTTGGGAGAAGACAAAATACAATGATTGTCAGTAAATAGTTTGTTATTTCTGCATAACTACTGCTTCGACGATATCGATATAAATATGAAGTCGTACATACTATACATCTAGTGTACTCAACACGTCTGTAAAGGTTTCAGGCGGTTATGTTATGGGGTATAATTTTACATCTTCACCATTATGGAGTCTGTATACGAAATAAAATGTCTGCAATTCGTCCAACTCCCTACTCTTGCTCATAGAGAACATTTGATAGCTTCTAAATTAACCTAGGTAAAGTCTTTTGAAGACGAACCAGTCCTGATAGATTTTTATGTGTTTTGAATAAATGTGATGTTTGTTATGCAATGCATTTTTTCCCAAAGGTAAAAATTGCCACAAAAAAGTGAAATTAATTCAAACCATCAAAGTCAATAAGAAAAAAAATATTTTCAGTAACCTTAAGCAAACCTAATTAACCAACCTAACCTAAGCAAACATAATCAAACCTAACCTAACCTATCTGAGCAAGTATCTGAGGTTGAATTTGCAGTGCATTATAAAGATAACGAGATATCGAGTGGGTCATCTTACGAATCTTTACCTGATTTGGTTAAAGAAGGTTAGATTTAGTTAGGTTAGTCTTACTTAGATTTGCTTGGGTTAGATTAGTTTTAATTAGGTTTGCTTAGGTTTACTGAAATTTTTTTTTCTCCTATTGATTTTGATGGTTTCGAATTAATCTGACTTTTTTGTGGCAATTTTTACCTTGAGGAAAAAAAATTGCTTGGCATAACAAACCAGATTAATTAAAAACACATCAAAATCTATCAGAAAAAATTGCTGTCAAAAAAAGACTGGGTCGTCTTACGAATCTCTCCCTAAACCTAACCTAACATAACATAAATTAACCAAAACCCTAACCTACATTGACAAACATCAGAACCTTGTTAAAACGAAACTAAACTTTACTTTTCGAAGAGATCTCTCTGAAAACATTGAATATCTCACAAACTAAGAATTTATGACAGAATTTGGATTAAGAAAACATAAAAATGCAACAGGTATTGCAAAAGTACAGCTCTGAATTTTCAGAGCATTCTGATGATGTAAATTAATACTGGTTAGGTTACATTAGGTTGTGGTTAGATTAGGTTTGGCTAGGTACAGTTTGGCTCGGTTATATAAGCTTTTTATATTTCATTACCCAAAAGTTAGGCATTTTACTTTAGATTATTTTCCTTATTACTTTTCAGAGATGTCACAGAAAATAATGAATATCTCACAAACTAAGAATTTGCGACAGAATTTGGAATAAGATTTTATCAAAATGCAACAGGTAATGCAAAAGTACAGCTCTGAATTCTCTAGAGATTCTGATGATATAAATTAATACCGGTTAGGTTACGTTAGATTATGGTTAGATTAGGTTTGGCTAGGTACGGTTTGGCTCAGTTAGGTTCCGTTATATAAGCTTTCTTTATTTAATTACCCAAAAGTTAGGCATTTTACTTTTGATATTTTTATCCTGATTGTCATATTATAGCCTGAATCTAGGTAAATTTCTCGAAGTAAATTGCTCGACAGTAAATTGCTCAAGAAATAATTTCTCAAACTATCAATTGCCCGACAGGAAATTGCTTAAGAAAATAACCTAACCTAACCTAAATAAAAATGTATCCGTTCTTGATTCTAACTTTTCAATTAATAAAGTTTTTTTTTTTTTATGAGCTATGTTTCATATTGTTTTCTAAGTGGCAATAGTAGGATTACGTGACTCAGAAGATGATCCCAGCATTGTACATCCTTCTTGGCAACTCACCCCGTCTTTTCAGGTGTCCAAACCATCTGAATATTCATATTAAATTATTGTTGTAATTTACTTAAAAAGTAATGTCTTTTTAGGTAAACATGATAGAAAACCAAGAAAATTTATTGACTTGTACAATACAATAGATTATTCTTAGATTATAAACAAACATTCAAGACACAAACCCATATACATCAATGAATACAAGTATGTAGAAAACTATGTACATACATGTTTGGGAGACTGCACTGTGTAAAAATTTTAAATGAAAGTAGTTGAGGAATAATATGGAGATAACATTATTGTCTTTTCCCGAGGTTATTACTTACATGTCAGATATAATTAAGGTGTTTCCCTATCAAGTCTGTCATTTTATATCGCCTCTGTCTGTATGTAGACAATTAGGTACAGTAGGCGTTGTGTTATCAATAGTCAGATTTTAGGGCGTTTCTTGACCATCTGTTGTAAGACCAATTCCTGATTACCGAGATGGCGATATTAAACTGCCTTACTTCATCATATACACGAATGTATTGACTTCACTGTCTTAATTACTTATTCTACAACTTCAAAAGACCTTAGTACATTGTTCCTGGGTGAACCTCAGTCTCTGACAGATCAGAAACTTAGCTTAAACGTCTCCGACAGTGGAAATCTAAGAATCTGTGGCTAAAATGTAAACAAAAAACACAGGGCTCATAGTGTTCCCCAAGGGATCCTTGCAGCCCTAAAACAAGAACAAGAACAAAAAACACTCTATCAGTCTCAGTCCAAGTCCCCTCGGCACATGCTCTGAGACCATAGTGATGCATATCGATGACATCGATGCCATCGCTACGAAATGCGGCGTTGTGATTGGCTGAGCTCGGCTCATGATCGATGCGGGAGGCGCTACCGAACGCGGGGACATTCAAAATCAGTGACGAAGAAAACCAACAATTTGATAGAATAACAGATACTACAGTTAATAATTACATCAGAACAAACAACCAAATATTCTCATCCCTCTCCCGAGGCAATCCAGATACATTAAACTCCAACCCACTCATGGCCGAAATTACTCCAAGTACAATTAAACAAACACTAAAAACAATGAAAAATAACATTCCAGGTTACTCGGACATAAACAAAATGGTACTAACCAACCTGCCAGAGGAAGCAATTACCACCCTTACAAAACTACTAAACATTTCTCTCTCATCTGGCCTTTTCCCTAGATCCTTCAAAACTGCAAAGATCAGACTTATCCCCAAACCAAATAAAAATAGCACAATTCCAATAAACTACAGACTCATCTGTCTCCTGGAAGTACCGGATAAAATATACGAAAAAATATTAAACAAATGACTACTTACACACCTAGAACACAACAATAAACTCCCAGCCAACCAACATGGTTTCAGAAAAAAACAGATCAACTGACACCGCCCTAGCAGTCACCACTGAAATTATAGCAGAGGCACTAGCAAACAAGAACCAGTGCTGCCTTGTACTAAAGGCCTCTTCTATTTGCGTGAATCCGTTTCAGATCACTGAATCTGGGTGGGGCTTGGCCGCTCTGGGCGGGGCTTAGCCGCGAAATCGTGTTCTATTTACCATCTGTAACAGATTCCTGAATCCGTCGAATCTGATTTGGGAGGTGGGTTATAGCAGACGACACTCGTTCGCGGGGTTTTTGCACCAGCCTGAGCCAGCCTCTTCTCAGAAGTTAATATTGATATATACCTCCAATAAAACAGTGTATATATACGAGGAAGATAGTAAGCGGTAGAGAAATATTGTAGAAATGTTACTGTAGGCACAGAATTGTATAATAGTGGTGATGAATATAAAAAACAAAGGAGATATATAACAGCAGCCTCTTCTCGGAATCTATTATTGATATATACCTCCAATAAAAACCGTGTATATATACGAGAAAGATAATAAGTGGTAGAAAAATGTTTCAGAAATACTACTGTAGGCTTAAAATTGTATAATAATGGTGATGAATACCAGAAACGAAGGAGATGTAACAGCAGCCTCTAACTGGGTTATTTATTTTCTTTGAATTTTTATATATACTCCCAAGAAAACAACTTACTTGTACGTGAAAGAGATTAAATGGTACAAAAATTCTGCATAAATGTTTGCAAAAATATGTATAACCGTAGCATATGAATAGTTAAATAAGATATCCCCAAAGTTTGTTTTGGTTAAGGGAAAGCTCTACTCTACATTGATATACACAAATGATTCTGACACTCATTATCGTCCCAAATAAATAGTTAATAAGATATCCCCATTCCCCATCTTCTCCCAATAAACATGAGGACATGTGGGAATGTAAGGTTTTTTGGCTGGATGTAAAAGTAAAGTTTTACCCAAATCTAACCTAACCAGGGAAAGCCTATCGGCGCTACAGATTAGACATATATAAAAATAAGGGGTATTTCTTTACAACTACTGCTCCATCTCTTTATTATATACATGAAGTCTTACATACTATATATAGTGTACTCAACACATCTGTGAAGGTGTTAGGGGGTGCTTACCATTATTTACCTCGCAAAACGTCTTTGAAGTTATGTTATGTTGGTTAAGTTAGGTTAAGTTATGGTTAGGTTAAGGTTGTTAGGTTAGTTTGCAGTTATGTTATGGTTATGTTAAGTTAGGTTTGGTGCGGTTCAGTTAGGTTCGGTTACATAAGATTTTTACATTTTAATAACCAAACCCCCAAAATAACAAATTTGCGAACCCTAATTTCCGGATGATAAAATATAAAAATCTTATATAATCGAACCTAACTAAACCTAACCATAACATAACCGTAACCTAACAACTTTAACATAACCATAACTTGACATAATCTAACCAACCTAACATAATCTAATGGTGTTTTCAATAACACATTTAGTTATATAAAGATTTTTTATTGTACAATAAGCAGGTTGGTGATAATTAGGGATGCCGCTGTCATCCTAAATGCATCAGGAAATGAAAGTTGTAACTCTCAACACTTCCTTGGAGAAGTGACTAGTGTGACGGCTGGGCAGCGACTGGCCTCTCGTTGTTATTGTTTTGATCCAGCGAATCCAAAACAGATTCTGCTGTTCTATTTGCACCCAATTAATCCAAAACAGAATCGGATTCGGAGCAGAATCCGGAATAGATTATTGAGAACAAATAGAAGAGGCCTTAAGAGACG
>JAXIVD010000241.1:47500-61841 GCA_036785275.1 Cancer borealis | reverse complement strand
TTCAATTTGAGCCAAGACCTGGTTGGTGAAGGAGTTGGACATGACAAAGGATGGGTGGCCCATGGCACAACCTAGATTCACCAGCCGGCCTTCTGCTAGCAGGATGACGTGGTTGCCAGACTTGAGGAGATAGCGGTCCACCTGTGGCTTGATATTTACTTTCTCCACACAGTTCTCATCCAGCCACTTAACATCAATCTCAATGTCAAAGTGGCCAATGTTGCAGACGATGGAGTCATCTCTCATGGCACTAAAATGTGCACCAGTAATGATATCACGGCACCCAGTGGTGGTGACAAAGATGGAGGTACCTTGCTTGATAGCATCCTCCATGGTTGTGACCTGTTGGTTACAAGAAGCATATTTTAAGTTGCTAAAAAGATAAGTACATAGAATTATAAGAGGTTCAGTTTTGAATATGGAATGGAAGATTGGATTAATTGTTTGTATTTAAGGCATAGCAACGAGGACATATGGCACTGAAATTTGAAGTAAATGACAGGAAAAAAAGCATTGAAGTATATAAGAGACTGAGTGGGTATCTTAGCTTGGAGTAAGAGGTATAAAAAGTGTCAGTTTCCAGTGATGTGTAAGCACTGGAAGCAAAATACATGTACATCCTACCATATGACTTATTAAGATATACAAACATAAACAACACAAAGCATTAGATAAGTACCTGGTACCCTTCACAAGCTGCTTGTAGGGCATTGATAGGATCAATCTCTGTGATGAGCACTCGGGCACCAAATGCTCGGAGTGATTGTGCAGATCCTTTGCCCACGTCACCATAGCCTGCCACAACACACGTCTTGCCAGCCAGCATGATGTCTGTAGCCCGCTTGATGCCGTCTGTGAGGGACTCTCTGCATCCATACAGGTTGTCAAATTTGCTCTAAGGAAAAGGATATTTGTTGAGGACGAATAAAAAAAATTTTTCTTCAATATGATGAACATTCCAATTTTGGTAAGCAGAGTTAATGTTTTATACAGTCAACATGCATTACAGCCAAACATAAGGAATTAAAGTATGTTTTTCTCACTAAGCACACTCTTAACAGCCCCAAAACCTTATCCTGGGTTGTATCTCCCTTCCACTCATAGGTGTTTCACTAATAATCTTTTTTTTTTATCTGACTCAATGCCCTATCCACTCCTATGCTGATGACACCACCTGGCATTTTTCAACGTCGTACATCCGACACCCAACCCAACAAGAATTAAATGACTCAAGGCGAGATGCTATAGGACGCTTAACTTCTGATCTTTCACTAGTTTCTGATTGGGGCAGAGCAAACCTTGTTTTGTTCAATGCCTCAAAAACTCAATTTCTACAACTATCTACTCGACATAACCTTCCAGATAACTATCACCTCTTCTTCAACGACACTCAACTTCCCCTCTCCTCCACATTGAACACACTCGGTCTATCCTTTACTAAGAATCTAAACTGGCAATTTCATATCTCTACTCTTGCTAAATCAGCTTCCAAGAAGTTAGGTGTCCTATGGCATCTGCGTCCATTTTTCTCTCCCCCTCAGCTGCTTGCTCTGTACAGGGGCCTTATCTGCCCATGTATGGAGTATGGCTCTCATGTCTGGGGGGGCTCAACTCATACAGCTCTTTTAAACAGGGTGGAATCTAAAGCTTTTCGCCTAATCAACTCTCCTCCTCTAACTGACTGTCTTGACTCTTTAAGTCAATGTTGCAATCTTTATCTATCTTCTACCGCTATTTTCATGCTGACTGCTCTTCTGAACTTGCTAACTGCATGCCTCCCCCCCTCCCGAGGCCTCGCTGCACAAGACTTTCTACTTCTTTTCATCCTTATTCTGTCCATCTACCTAATGCAAGAGTTAACCAGTATCTTCACTTTCATCCCTTACACTGGTAAACTCTGGAACTTTCTTCCTTTGTCTGTTTTTCAACCTGCCTATGACTTAAACTCTTTCAAAAGAGGAGTGTCAAGACACCTCTCATACTAATTTGAACTGCCCCCCCCATTTTCTATTTCTCTCGCTCTCTTCTTTACAGGGTCTGGCGACAAGCGGGATTTTTTTATACTTGTTTTTTTTCCCTTAGCCAGTACCCTTTTAAGGGGGAGAAAAAAAGAAAAAAAAATAATAATAATTAATTAATTAATTTAAAAATCCTTATTGGGAGAAAGCTGAGGGTATGAAGTGGGTTAAGACTAGACAAGTGGGGGAGAAAAAGAGGATTCTGAAAGTGAGGGAGTTGAACAAAAATGAGAAAATGGAGGAATACTAGGAGAGAATTACAGATAATTGGAATGTGTTGAGAGAGAGTGAGAAATGTGATGTGGAAGAGGAATGGCAGCTGTTTAAGAGTGCCGTGGTGGGGTGTACAGAGAAAGTGTGTAGTATGAGAAAAGTGGGGGGTAGGGTGAGCAAGGGGAGTGAATGGTGGCATGAAGCTGTAAAGTAGACTGTAACAGAAAAAAAAGCATCAAACCCCATATAGTGTGGCTGCAGAGGAAGGATGAAGTGTCATACAAAAAATACAAGGAAAAGAAAAACCAAGCTAAAATGGCTGTGCGTAATGCAAAAACAAATGCAAATGAAAGGTGTGCTGGGAGGATGACTGAAAACTTCTAGGAAAAGATGTTCTTGAAGGAAATACAGAGGATAAGAAAGGGAACATCCGGAAATGAAGAAAAGGTGAAAACAGGGATGGTATAATGTTGGTTGAAAAGGAAGCAGTTAAGGATAAATGGACTGAGTATTTTAAAAGACTTGAATTTAGAGGAAGATAGAGAGGTTGAGATTATTGCATAGGAAAATGAAAATGAAGTGAAAGTGTTAGGAGGGTTGCATGACATAGATAACTAAAGGGGAAGCACAATGGGTGGTAAAGGAGATGAAAGCAGGATGAAACAAAAAACTTTAGACTCCACCCGTTTAATAAAGCTGTATGAGTGGAATTCCCCCAGACATGAGAGCCATACTCTATATGGGCGGATAAGGCCCCTGTACAGAGCAAGCAGTTGGGAAGGAGACAAAAATGGATGCAGATGCCATAGGACACCTAACTTCTTGGAAGCTGATTTAGCAAGAATAGAGATATGAAATTGCCAGTTTAGATTATTTGTAAAGGATAGACCGAGTGTGTTTAATGTGGAGGAGATGGGCAGTTAAGTGTCATTGAAGAAGAGGTGATAGTTATCTGGAAGGTTATGTCGAGTAGGTAGTTGTAGAAATCGAGTTTTTGAGGCATTGAACAGAACCAGGTTTGCTCTGCTCCAATCAGAAACTAGTGCAAGACCAGAAGTTAGCCAGCTTGGGAGTGGATAAGGCATTGAGTCAGATTTAGATAATTGATAAATGATATATATATATATATATATATATATATATATATATATATATATATATATATATATATATATATATATATGTATATGTATAAATATGTATATATATATATATATATATATATATATATATATATATATATATATATATATATATATATATATATGTATATGTATAAATATGTATATATATATATATATATATATATATATATATATATATATATATATATATATATATATATATATATATATATATACATACACATACATACATACACACACACACTACACGTCCTGATCAACTTACTCATCAAGCTTCACTGTACTACTACATCTGGTGAGTAATATTATAAGTGGTATATAATATTGTAACTATATCTACCTCCCACAACTTGACAGTTAAGGATTGCTCTTGAAAAAATTAATTTATCATAGTTGTGCAATCATACCTGATGATATATATATAAGATAAGAGTACTTTTATTACGCTACACTTTTTATTATTTTATTGAAATAATGTGAATTATGCTAAGTGATTTCAGTAGAAAGTATTTGGGTTGTTACCAAGCAGGGGTAAGCCTACCGTCAATCATTACCTGCACTAACAATGTCCAGTTCACCACAGGCACAGGATATAAGGTTCACATTTTATAACGGGTGTATAAGATGACCCACAATTTTGGGGATATCCTTAAGATTAAAAAGTCATGTTATATGCCAACATATACAGTATATATATATATATATATATATATATATATATATATATATATATATATATATATATATATATATATATATATATATATAATAAATCTATAGCTCACCTTTGTCACAGAATCATTGACGTTGAATGATGGGACCTTAAGCTTGCCTTCCCGCATCATCTTGAACAAGTTATGGACTCCAGTGGTGGTCTCCTCTGAGATGCCCTTGATATCAGGCAGTAGATTGGCGTACTTCTCATGTACTAAGTTGGTCAAATCTCCTCCATCATCCAGGATCATATTCAATGGCTGAAAAGTGAACACATAATTTTCCCATCAACTTTACATAGTTAGTTCATATTTACGTAGTTATTTTATATTGGAAAGTTCTTTTTTTTTTACAAGAGAATTACGATTATGTATTTTATACTTGGATAATGGAGGATGGGTTCATAAATGTAAATTACTACTAAGCAACAAAATCTAATTTGGTTATGCAAGATTATTAATCAGCTTTAATGCTAAATGAATACTGAAAAGTCTGCTTAAAGATCAGATTCTTTACACTGATCGAGATTCAAAACAAAAATAGTTGTACAGCTAATATATTAGATTTATCACTATGGGAGAAAAAAAATTAAACAGAGAATAACTAATAAAGTCATGAAATAACTAATTCCCAAGAACTCAAATGCATAAACTTCAGCCCACAAAACTTCTTCAAGCTCATGTAAGTAAGGTTATGATAGCATAAATCTGCATCCAGTTTTCGGTTCCAATCTTCTCTTTCAATTTTTCATTTCTCCAATTTTTCTCACTTACCTTGTTATTAGGGAACATGATGGTCTGCTCAATGCACCAGATATATTCTTCATCTGTCTCACCCTTCCATGCATATACAGGAATCCCTGACTTGGCAATGGCTGCTGCAGCATGGTCCTGTGTGCTGAAGATATTGCATGAAGACCACTGTACTTCTGCCCCAAGCTCAATCTGCAATGTTCAGAGGACCTGTGTCAACTGTGCCAAGTAAACAAGGAAGAAGGAAATACTTTCATGGAAAAAGAACAAGTGTAAATAAAAACATGGACAATCTATGAAATGGCATTCCTATTCACTTCAGCATAAAATACAAACACAAACGGTCACTGATATTTGATTTGGTTGGAACTCTTCACTCCCCGACAACGCTACCTAATGGATACATTTTTTCAAGCAGTGGACCTTTTGAGTTGTTCTATCCGCTTGTTTCCGCCTATTAAATCCAAAATCCGTTAAATTGAGGACTATAAAATCCGCTCAGGATAGGTAGGAGGTGAGTCAAGACTAGATGAGTAGGGGAGGCAAAGACAGTTCTGAAAGCGAGTTGAACAAGAATGAGAAAATAGTGGAATACCAAGAGAGGATTGCAGACAAGTGTAATACAGTAGTGTAATGTAGTGTAAAGGTGATGTGGAAGAGAAATGGCAGCTGTTTTAAGAGTGTCATGGTGGAATGTACAGAGGTATGCGGTGTAAGAAGAGTGAAAGGTGGGGATGAGATAGGGGAGTAAATTGTGGTGTGAAAATGAAAGTGTGACTGTATGCAGCAGAAGATACACGTCCATGAAGTGTGGTTGCAGAGGAAAGATGAGGTGTCATATCCTCTTATTTTCAACCTTACAAAATTTGCTATCACCACCACGACTCCCCATTGAAGTGAGAGACCAGGTGCCATGCAGGCCTGAATCTCATAATAAATACGGCTTTTATTTTTGTATGTCTTTCTTATCCCATAATGTGTAAATTTATACTGCATACAGCATTCAAACATCATGAGACCCTTCAACAGCAAACGGCTCATATCTCAAAAACAAAGTTATTGACATTTGAAGTACAATATCTTTCTTGTTTTTTAAGTGTCTGTATATATAAAGATATCTTTGGAAAGAAAAAAGAAAGAAATTTTTTCCCCTTTGCAAAACATTGCTAAAAAATGTGTAACCATATTCCAGTAGATTTTTCTTTCTTGAGAAAAAAGATGAAAATCTTTAACAAATATTAATCTTTTTTTTTTTTGTAAATGGAAAGCGGTAGCTTAAATCTGCCACGATGAAGAAAAAAAGCTACACGTCTTCAATGTATTCAGACTTGGTTTCAGACAAATACATTAAGAAATAATTGAGATATTGGGAAGGATAAGAATGACCTTTTTTGCCATTTTCAGTGTGTCAAAGTTTTTCTTACCCCCCAATCTAAGAATCGTATCGTAATAAAACCTGGGAATTTTAGGTTTAGGATATGAACACATATGCACACTAAATTTCATACAAATCTGAAAAAAAAAAGTCACTTCTAAGTAACTCGCGAAGGACTTTAATGTACATGATCTTTTGAACAATATAATTAAAACGGACGTTAGCATAATTGGATGACATTTAGAGAAATAGTGGTTAAAGAACAGAATTTTTACCCTGATTTGGAAATAACAATTTAACTATCACTTTAAAATGTTTTAAAGGAGAAAAAACTAACCAGTGTCTCGATAAGAACTGCTGTCTGAATGGTCATATGAAGGCAGCCAGCCACTCGCGCTCCTTTCAGTGGTTTGGTCTCCCCATACTTCTTCCGTAGAGTCATCAGTCCCGGCATCTCCTTTTCTGCCATTACAATTTCCTTACGGCCAAAGTCAGCCAGGTTGATATCGGCTGGAATGTGAATTTTCTCTTGATTAAATATAAACTTGATTAAACTTGCTAATATAAACTTATAAGTATAGGTATCAGAAAAGGGTGTACAAAACATACATTATGAAGTGCCACAAAGCTAAATAATTACCTTGGAATCAATTCATAACCTGGGACAGATAATCTGGGATGCTGAGTCACTCTAATCATGCTTATCATTGTATCAGATATAATTTAAAGCATGACCTTCAGGTTTGTTATATAGCTAATACGTATAAATGGCTATATTGTTATTGGATCTGTGATAGTTTACCTGAATGTCTGGAAATATCTAATGTCAATTTAAATTACAAATACAAAAAAAGCATCCATTATCAAAATACCTGGTAAGGAGTGACCGAGCCACTCCTTAGCACACATTTGCCTTATCTATACTTGAACTCTATCACCTCAGAGGCTTAAAGCCTTATCATTCGTACCAATACAACTGTATAGTACCAAAAATATCCAAGAAACACTATCCACCTTCACCGCTCATTCCCTCCTGCCGGGCAACGCTCACATGGACCCGTTCAAAATTGATTGTTTTATTCATTTATCTAAACGAACTGACAAGTTATGGGATATTGTTGTTAAGTCGTTCACGAAAACCACAAATCATTGCAAAATGTCAAGTAAATATCATGAAATTCCAACTTCGGCACTGTCAACGAAGCGCAGTAAAGCACTGCCACAACAAACACAGCGGCACTCACCGACTTTATAAGCGGGTTTTGAACTCATCTTGGCGGCGTTGCTAGAGATCAAAAGACCTGCAGAGGGTGAGACACAACGTTAACGCTACCGGCACTAAACAGAGGAAGAAGCTAGCGTGTCGACTCAATTTATTGGGCCGCTTCTTCAGTTGCCGGTTACGTTTGAGTTACTAGTTAACATTTTTGTTTCTTTGTGGCACCGCTTGCAAGTACTGTGACACTCATGTGGACCTTGTATTATCATTTGATTCAGGGTTTCATGATCTATGTCTGTATGCTTACAATGTCACTGATTCTGATTAATTTAATCATTCTACTTTGGCACCATCAGATGTAGATATAATGCGGAGCTTTCGCCTTTGTAACGGCAGGAAATACGACTGCAATCTTGATCTTGTACGTACATATTACATATAGAACAGAGTGACACTGATGTGTTGACTGGTTTGTCTAGAGTGTATTTATAATTTTAGGGTTATAATGTACTCAATAACATCATTGTCAATAGACGTAATAAGTGGCTGCCAACTATAATTTGAAGTTGCAAAACTTGAAAAAGGGACGTAAGAGTTAATTAAAACAGTCAATTCACGCATCTCAAATTGAGTTATTAAATAACCTCCTTGAACTAGGTAACTACACATTTTCTCCAAACTCTTTCATCGCGTCAATCATCCTTGTTACAGGTTGCCATTTGGTATTTTTCATTACCAAATTAAGATAAATTTGGTAATGAAAAATCCATTTGGTAATGATCACTATGCTTTGGTACTGTACTCTAATTTGGTAATGAAAATAACGAAATTTGGTACTAAGCTGAAAAACCCCATTGGCATTTCCCCCAAACATAATATTTAACGATATGAACTGATTGTTCCTGTTCCGTACTGAAAAAAAAACTTGGTCAAGCTTGACAGGACCCGTACAGCGTACACACACACAGTGGTGGTGGTAGGGGGGAGGGGTCGGGCAGCGAGCGGGAGAGAAGAGAAGGGAGCAGGAGAGAAAAAGAGAAAAAGGGGTGGGGATGGTGCGTTTCATGAACTGGACATACATTTCACTTCCTTGACTCGTCGAATGTACAGTGAGAAGGGCATGCCACTACCTTTGGAAAATATTGATTTTGGAGTAAGTTTTTGTCAGAATGTAAACGTCTGCTCGGTAAAGATAAAGTGAAACTGGAGAACTTGCAAGATCGCTGTAGAGAAATGTTGTTAGAGCTTGTTGAACAGGTAAAGATGCGGTTACCACAAAGTCGGGACATGTATGATGGACTAAAGAATTTGTCACCCAACATAGCTCTCACACAGATGAATAGGCCACCTTTTAAAGGATTCTAGGACCAAAGTACGTATGGAAATAGTTCGTACACACACACACACACACACACACACACACACACACACACACACACACACACACACACACACACACACACACACACACACACACACACACACACACACACACACACACACACACACACACACACACACACACACACACACACACACACACACACACACACACACACACACACACACACACACACACACACACACACACACACACACACACACACACACACACACACACACACACACACACACACACACACACACACACACACACACACACACACACACACACACACACACACACACACACACACACACACACACACACACACACACACACACACACACACACACACACACACACACACACACACACACACACACACACACACACACACACACACACACACACACACACACACACACACACACACACACACACACACACACACACACACACACACACACACACACACACACACACACACACACACACACACACACACACACACACACACACACACACACACACACACACACACACACACACACACACACACACACACACACACACACACACACACACACACACACACACACACACACACACACACACACACACACACACACACACACACACACACACACACACACACACACACACACACACACACACACACACACACACACACACACACACACACACACACACACACACACACACACACACACACACACACACACACACACACACACACACACACACACACACACACACACACACACACACACACACACACACACACACACACACACACACACACACACACACACACACACACACACACACACACACACACACACACACACACACACACACACACACACACACACACACACACACACACACACACACACACACACACACACACACACACACACACACACACACACACACACACACACACACACACACACACACACACACACACACACACACACACACACACACACACACACACACACACACACACACACACACACACACACACACACACACACACACACACACACACACACACACACACACACACACACACACACACACACACACACACACACACACACACACACACACACACACACACACACACACACACACACACACACACACACACACACACACACACACACACACACACACACACACACACACACACACACACACACACACACACACACACACACACACACACACACACACACACACACACACACACACACACACACACACACACACACACACACACACACACACACACACACACACACACACACACACACACACACACACACACACACACACACACACACACACACACACACACACACACACACACACACACACACACACACACACACACACACACACACACACACACACACACACACACACACACACACACACACACACACACACACACACACACACACACACACACACACACACACACACACACACACACACACACACACACACACACACACACACACACACACACACACACACACACACACACACACACACACACACACACACACACACACACACACACACACACACACACACACACACACACACACACACACACACACACACACACACACACACACACACACACACACACACACACACACACACACACACACACACACACACACACACACACACACACACACACACACACACACACACACACACACACACACACACACACACACACACACACACACACACACACACACACACACACACACACACACACACACACACACACACACACACACACACACACACACACACACACACACACACACACACACACACACACACACACACACACACACACACACACACACACACACACACACACACACACACACACACACACACACACACACACACACACACACACACACACACACACACACACACACACACACACACACACACACACACACACACACACACACACACACACACACACACACACACACACACACACACACACACACACTAACCCGGAAATACTTGTACATATTACGCAGTAACTGGCAGTCTCGATGTTAGGGACGTTACACGTATAGATGTGTCTCTGCCGGATAAATTAAAAATAATAAATAAAATAAAATAAATAAATAAATAAATAAACAAATAAATAAATGTTACATGACATGAACCACACTAGTTAAAACTCATACATTACATCTACATTTACTTAATAATATTTGTATATATATCTGTAAATACGTTACTGTACCTGGCAGTCTCGATGTTAGGATTTTTCCATGTTTAGATGTGTTCCTGCCAGGGACGAGAAATTACTAAATGGAAAAAAAAATAAAAATAAAATAAATAAATAAATAAATAAATAAAAACAAAATAGACAAGTGACTGAATATACACCTACCTTATGTGTCCAAAACCACCTTAAGGACATCTGCGAACCAACACCATCGCACAACCTCATGTTTGCCGCGTTCAAAACAACCACACGGACCCCAGCGGAACAACAACACCGCACAACCTGTAAAGAGAAAGTAAATAGATAAATAAATAATTAAATAAATAAACAAATAAATAAATAAATAAATAAACAAATAAACAGAAATATTACATCAGAGCAGGCGACGACACACGAGTTGCTAAAAAGGTAAAGGAAAAAATAAATAAATAACAAGCAAGACGGTTTGCCTTTTATCTCTAACTGTACTTCACTTTCTTACTTTACTACTCTTCCAACCTCTGGAACATCTTCTTTCACCTATCTTTTCTGTCCCCCCAAGTCAAGTCAAGTCAAGTCTGTCATTAGCAATCATCATGTTCCCGTGCTATCAAGTTCATCCGGTGCGGTGCGCGGCTTACGCTGCAGAGCCTCAGCTGGGGCTAACACGCCTGGAGATGAGCTTCAGGAAGCGAAACCAGCGTTTCCCTTGGTTCACCAAGAAACGCATTGTTTTCGCGTTTGGATTCTAGCAGGACGGCTGGCAGCACATTGGTCCATCTAAGTGGGAAAATGTGACGCCATGCTGTATGCTGGACATCGAAGGCCTTCGTAAGCTGAAGGCTGACCTGCCTCTGAAGCTGAAGGTGTGGATTAAGCGGTGCAAGGGGAAGGTGGTGCTGCAGACCAAATTGGGAGACTTTTTAGATCACATGGATTTCTGTTCCACCCCTGCCACCTTTAAACTCACGTCATCTGGTAACGCCTTCACCTTTGCCCATTCCGTAAATGAACAAGAGGCAGTAGAACACGTGCAGGTGCTACTGGAGGAGCTTCTTATAAGGGCGGCCACAGCTTCTGTCGTAACAGAGGCAACTTCTGCAGCAGAAGCCGTGCCTTTTTCTGCAGATGAAGGACTGATGACTGAAAATGAAGAAGAGGCAAGTGTGTGTACCCCGGCATCGGATGAACAATGGGTAACTTTTGTAAATAAGCTCACCGGGGCGACATGCAGTCTGCCGGCACACACGCAGGCAGAGAAGGAGGCAAGATGGCGGGGACCCAGTGCGTGGACAAGCGAAGATGACTTGCTGGATGAAGAATGGGTAACTTTTGTTAATAATAAGTCCACCGGGACGAAATGCAGTCTGCCGGCGCACACCCAGGCAGAGAAGGAGGCCAGATGGCGGGGACCCGGTGCCTGGACGAGTGAAGAGGACTTGCTGGATGATAAGGCGCTGGAAATAATTGCCAGCATCAAAAGCATGCCTCAATCGAACAAGGGATGAGGCATCTTAGCATTCCACGTCCAACAACAGAACCAGAGGAAGCCTATGCCCCCGATAGACGTTTCAAAACGACTCGCGGAATCATACGTCGCACCAAGCCAGACGAGCGATGCTTCCCGTCACCAAATGACCTTTAGTCCAGCACAGACACTCACACCAAAACTACCTAATCTGCACAACCGTCGCTACGCCACATCAAGAGCGTTCCGTTTGTCAAAAACATTCTCGTGACATTTATGTTTCCTGTTGTTGATGTTGTGGTTGAAGGGAGCCGAAGGGAAGCACTTATTTCTGGATTAAGATGTGAACTGATGTTCTCACGTGAGACAGTTCCAATGTTAATCTCCTTTTAAAAACCTTGCAAGCCTTTTTGCAAGCTTCTTTTCTTTGTTGATACAACAACAACAATACTAATTAAGCAAATAGACATGCTGGGTGACCATGTAATTCAAAAAACTCACCCAGCAAATACACGCTGTTGTATTTTTCAATCAAAGCCAAAAATTATATTTTATTTGGATTAAAAAAAAAAAAAAAAAAATTTTATGTTATTTTACTGTAGATTCTTCTATTTTCTCACTTCGCTGTATGAGATATTGGAATGTTGTAAAATATTTGACTTTTCAACCGGTGTGAGGTAGAAAGAGGAGGTAGAAAAGGAGGCAGGAGATATAAAGGGAGGTAAGAGATAGAAAGGGAGGTAGGAGGTAGAAAGGGAGGATGGAGATAGAAAGGAGGTAATGATAATAATAATTAAAATGATAGTAACACAGGCAGCGAGAATAAAGAGGAGGAGGAGGAGGAGGAGGAGGAGGAGGAGGAGGAGGAGGAGAAGGAGAAGGAGGAGGAGGAGGAGGAGGAGGAGGAGGAAGAAAAAGAAGAAGTAAAGAAGGAGGAGTAGTGAAGATTGAACCGACTATATTCCTTCATTGTCTTCCTTTTTTTTCTTTCCTTTCCGTTTTTTCAGCTTTCCTTACTCCCCTTTCTTCCCTTTTAGCAATATATGGAGTAACATCTTCCACATCAACGAAGAAGATAACAGAAATCTTGACGCTCATAACAACACAAGAGTTAACAACTACATCAACCTCAACCACATATGTATATGTGGTACCTCAGCCACATATGTATATGTGTATATATATATATATATATATATATATATATATATATATATATATATATATATATATATATATATATATATTCACGTGTATGTATGTTACACACATAAATATATATACATATGTATATATATATATATATATATATATATATATAGTAAACCCTCTATATATCGGATATATATAAGTCGGATATCGGATATATCGGACTATACAGCCGCCGAATTATTTTTATCTAAATCGGACGGCGGCGATATATGCGGTGGGCATCCGGTATAGTTTCCCGCCAAACCAGCCACCCACGCTGATGCAAGTTGCTCCTTGGTCAGTTTAAGCCTGGAGCTGGAGATAAACGTAAACAAACACGTGTCGCTAGTGTGATAGGTAGTGTCGGCGGTACTGGCTGAAGTCGGAGGTTGGAGGTAGGATGTAGGCGGAAAAATAGCCCAGTGTGATAACCCCTTCAAGCAGTCCTCGGTCAGCATGTCAGAACGAAGGGTTGCTTCTACCCTCTTACCCAGAGTACTTGGCGGAAAGTATAAGATCTTGGTCTTGTGCAGAGATATAAAAAACAGGAAGAAATCAAACACTTTGTTGGTATGCTC
>JAXIVD010000241.1:30000-42500 GCA_036785275.1 Cancer borealis | reverse complement strand
GGAAAATTAGGAGAACGAAGAGAAGATAAAACATTTAACAAGCCTCGCCTTAATACGCGCTGGCAACTCATCTCTCTCCCTCTGTCCTCCCGCCACGCCCGGCTACGTGACCCCACGCCACGCAACACGCCACAAAGGCATAACCCACAAACATGTCACGTAGACACATCTCCAACACTTCCCGTTCTTTCTCGCCACATACTCTGCCTCCCCACTAACACAAAGAATTTAACTCTCTTCCATGTCCAGCCGCACCCAGCTGACACAAAGCACACTCCCACGCACGTGGAAAGCACACACTATCCACAACACCCCTCATGCCTCTCCAGTCGACACTACTATCACTGGCCGAGCCCGCACAGAGTGTCATAGCCTCAGCGTGGCCTTCTTCCTTACCAGCCTAACATTCTTCCTTCTCGTTCTCAGGGAATCTTCATTCCTCTGTGGGGCTTGACTCCCATCTTCACCAGACGATGTTATGGTGACGGGCGGGGTCCGCAACACGCCCCCCCTTAAAGGAAAAAATTTGTAAGCCTCACAGACTTTCAAAATTTTAAAGCAGCAAGAGTGATTCCCGGGCCCGCAACAAGCAGTCAGCCACCATCTTCTCTGCCCTCTCGGCCACGAAACAGGCCATCTCCCTGGCACGGTCCGTGAAAGGAACCTGCCACTCGTACTCTTACCAATTACGCCTTTCCCACGGCCACGTCCTCTCCCCACGACCAGTGGAATTCACAGCTTGGAATACAAAAGGAAACAAAAACTTCTTGCACCTATGATGTACTTCTTCTTCTTCAGCGGGGTTCGCATCTTCCTTGGGGGCCTGATCTGGTATTTCGGCAGAAGTGTCAGAGTGCTCCTTTGGGGTGGCGTTCAGCTGCTCTTCAATCTGGTCTTCGTCAGAGTCCCAGTCGAACTAAACAGAACTTTCACGCTCATCCCTGGGCTTCACCACGCTGGTAGCCACTTCACTCTGACAGTGAATCTTCTTCTTCTGCACTCCTCCCAGGTGCTGCAACCTCTCCCCAAGCAGCACACCGCACTGCCCCCAGTGCTCTGCGGGAACCACCAGTTCCGAGCCCAGAACCTTGGTAGTCTCCTCCCCCGGTGCAAAGGTACCATACTTGGCCTTCTGGTCATAGTATCTTTTCCTCTTCTTTGGCGCGGCTCCAAGATGGTGCGGAGCTACTTCCAGCGCCTTCACCAGTCCTTCCTGAGTACATAACCCGTTCTTCAGGAATGACTCCGGGCGGTCAGAGTGGGGAGCACACCAGGCTTCCCTCACCAAGTCCAAAGGACCACGCACCCGATGCCCAAACACCAACTGATTGGGGTAAAACCCTAAGGACTCAGTAGGAGCTTCCCTCACAGCAAACAAAACATATGGCACCGCCTCGTCCCAGTCCTTCTCTCGTTCCAAGCAGAACGCCCGGAGCATAGTTTTGAGCGTCTGATGGTGCCGCTCTAATGCTCCCTGCGACTGGGGATGATAAGCACTAGATAGAATGTGCTTAATCCCCCACTCGGTCATAGTCTTTGCGAACAACTTTGAGGTGAAGTTGGTCCCTCGATCAGACTGAATCTCGGGAGGTAGACCAAAATGGGTAAAGAAGTTGAGGAGAGCCTTAAGCACAACTCGTGCGTGGGTAGTCCTCACCGGTATAGCTTCTGGGTACCGGGTCGTTACATCCATAATGGTCAACAAGTACTTATGACCGGCCTTGGAAGGAGGGAGGGGCCCCACCATGTCAATCAGGACCCGGGTAAAAGGAGGATCCACAGCGGGAATAGGGTGCAAGGGTGCAACAGGGGGATTTTGGTTGGGTTTGCCCACCATCTGACAGGTGTGACAACTCCTTAGCAACTCTGTAATCTTTCTGGCCATACCAGGCCACCAGAAATTGCCCCGCAGTCGGGCGAGAGTTTTGTGAACCCCGAGGTGTCCAGCCATAGGTCCCTCGTCTGCTAACAGCACCAGGGCCTCCCTCAAATCCTGGGGCACTACCACCTGTAGAACCTCACTCCCATCACTCTCCCTCGACCTGCGGTGTAACACCCCCTTCTGCAGCAGGAACTCCTCTATTCCCCTTATCTCCTTTCCCACCTTAGCAAAACAAGAGGCCAATTCTGGGTCCCCTTTCTGTCCCTTGATGAGCAACGCCGGCTCAATACAAATAAGGTTGGACGGGACCACAGGATCTGTCGGAAGGAGCGGTACCGACACTTCCCTGGTTCTGTCCCGGGGCCTGAGGCGTGGTGTGAACTCATCCACCACTTCCTCATCGGCCAAAATGGGTGGACCCTCCAGGTGGGCCTCACCCGTCAAACAGTCACCAGACAAGGGAACAGCCTGTTCCCTGTCTCCGGTACACTCCGCAGGGGTGGGAGTCTCCAACTCCCCCGCAGAGTTGGAAGTCTCCCCTCCCTCGGAGGTGACCCCCAACAAACTGTCTGACACACCAGGCTGGGGCCCGGACTGAGTACCGAGACCCACAGTCTCACAACCAGGAAACACCACCGCTTGGGTGCTTCCTCCGAGGTGCCCCGCAGAGTGAGGAATACCAGCACAAGACTCCTCTACCCTCAACAGTCCTTCCTCACCCTCGGCGACAACCTCTACCGAATCAGATGCTTCTATGGGTGGCTCTGCACCGCGGCAGTCAGCCCCCACACCTTGACTCACTGGAGAGCCCGGCTCTGGCTCATCCAGTTGACTAACACTGCTCTCGTTTAACGGTGACCCTGCTATGTCGCAGTCAGCCCCTAGAGTAGCAGCCGGTTCCACCCGTCTAGCCTGAGACCGGGTGACAACCCCAACAACCTCCTCTTCACTGCCCTCCAACACCGGTGACCCTTCCTCTTTGCAGTCGGCCCCAGGAGCGGCAGCTTCTTCCTCACCACTGTTCTCCTCTTCTGGTAGCCCTGCTCTGTCGCAGTCGGCCCCAGGAGCAACAGCCTGCATCACCCTCTCGGTCTGCGACCGGGTGACAACAGCAACAGGGTCGGGCACACTATGCCCCGACACCTCAGAAGCCTCACCTCCCGTAGGGGTGGGCACCCAAACTCTTCCTCCTGCTAGGTCATTCCCTAGCAGGAAATCAACACCTGCCACAGGCAGTTGTTCCGCCACTGCCACTTGAGCCGAAGTGGTGATCAGTGGACACGACAGCTTCACCTCAGCCGTCACAAACTTCTCGACAGCGTTGAGACCCCTACACAACACTGCCTTTGAAGAAGTCACCTTAGTCCCGGTGACATTTCGGCACACGGACTGTTGTGCGCCAGTGTCTCGCAAGACAGTGACAGGATACTCGCTCCCGTCAATTTCAACAGTGCCCCCACACAGAAATGGGCGACACCAGTCCAGCTCCGAGTCAGCTGGAGTCACAGAAACAACAACAGGGGGGGAAACAGGTGAAACCGCCTGAACCCCCTCCTCACAATCCAACACAGACCCATCAAAAGCTTTATCTCCTTCGTGAACCTTAGGAGTGAGCAGCCTCTCCTCACGACCCTGGTCAGGCCACACCAACAAGGCAACTGGTTTCTGGGGTGTCTTGGAGGGGCCCGCTGTCACAAGTTTGGGACATTGAGATCGAAAATGCCCCTTGGCATGGCAGTTATAGCACGTAGGTTGGTTATCGTACTTTGGAGTACTAAAGGTCATCTTTCCTCCTGACCCTCCTTTTGGCCCTGAAGGGGCAGCGGGGGATTGAGACTTAACGAACCCGCTCTTATTGCCAAAGCCGTGACTTCGGGGAGGGGAACGTGGAGCACCAGAACCAGCACTACCACCGCTCCCTGGCCCTCGTGGTCCTCCCTCTTTGAATCCACCTCCAGCACGAGGCTCCGAGCGATGGGCTAACACATGGTCGTCAGCCCAGGTGGCAGCCTCCTTCAGCGTCTTAAAACGCTTCTCCCTGAGGAGAGGCACCAGTTCCTTATCAGCAGCATTTATAAACTGCTCCATCACCATCAACTCCTCCAGGTCGCGGAGAGTATCCACTCCCTCACTCATGATCCATCTCTTAAATGCCTGCTCTAAATGGCGAGCACACTCGAGGTAAGAATCTCTGGGTCTCTTCTTCCCACCTCGGAACCTTAAGCGATAGGCTTCGGGCCGCAGGTCGTAAGCCCTCAATATATCAGCCTTGAAGTCCTCATAGCTTTCTAGGTCTTCAACCGACATATTGTCGTATGCCTCCAATGCCCTGCCTTTCAGTTTATTGGCCACAAGACCAACCCATCTTCCTTCTGGCCAACCAAACTCAGCCGCCTTCTTCTCAAACCTTCTAAACCATTTTGCAACCCTCTGCTCGTCAAAGTCAGGAATGAGCTGCAGACTCCTTACCATTTGGCGCTCAACTGAGTTCTCTCCTTCTCCTCCCTTATGAGTTGAGTTGGCCCCAAGTCTAGATCTTTCCCATTCAAGATCTCTATGCTTCTCCACCTCCAACCTTCTGACTTCTAGATCTAACCTTCTTTCTTCATTCCTCTCTTCAACTTCTAATCTTCTCGCTTCTATCTCCAACCTTCTCGCTTCGTTCGTAGCCTCTATCTCCAACCTCTTCAATTCGAGTTGGAATCTCCATTCCTCCGCCATTCTGACAGACTGGAGGTTGTCAGTAATACTGGCAGCTGGGCTCACTCTCCTTGAACCCATCACGTTCTCAAAAGAACCCACACGGCCCGTTGTATGCTGCAGGGGCTGTTCAGGCACTTCCTGAGCAAAATGCAATTGTCCTGTAGTACTATGCTCACTAACAGGACTAACAGGCCGATCTTCACCTAGGCATGGCTGTTCACTAACGCCACGTACAGGGCTGGCTCGGGCCGAGCCATCCTCAAGGGGAGTAACTACATTACGTTGGTCTTCCATTGTCACAGTGTGTGTGGGCTCACACTAACAACACACTAACACTGTTTTTCGACTCACTGTTATTCTTTAGAATCCTGGCGAGGTCGCCAATTTTGTTACGGTCACACCGTAACGGACACGGTTCTTATGCCCTAGTGCCGGATGTCCACTTATGAACAACCCAGTCACAACCACGTTACGAGCGTGTACGAACTGTAGTGCTGATGTTTATACGTCCTTTTAATCCACCAAAGGACAAGGAAAGTCGACTATCCCGTAGGACTAGTCACTCCGAGGGCCACACGCCGGTGGCTGGACAATAGGATTTAAACAAGAAGTGCCTGGTTAAGGAACCTATGCACCCTTAGCCCCCAAACACAGCACCTACAGCCGTTAACGTTAAGAGGTCGCCAGTTCTTTTAACCCTCCAAAGAACAAGGAATCTCCCAGTAGTAACCACCTTCTCCTCCTTACATTCTAAAGAGACTTACAGTGAGCACAAGATTACAGTGCCTAGACAAGGAGCTATCGCTCCAACCAGAATACCGCCCACAAGGTGTCTTTCCACCCACTTCTGGTTGAATAATAACTCCTCTCGACTCCAATAACACCCTGCAAAGTAGCCTCCTACGAGGGGACTCCTGTATCGGTGATTATTTTTGGTACCGGGCCGGTCACCGCGTGGCTTGGAAGAGTGGAGGTAGAGGGGTAGCGTGGATGATGGAGGTCTTGTTGAAACACACACGGCTTGATATAGATGATATATTGACACAACACGACTTGAGTAGATACAGGATATACAGTGACTATGACCTTTGCCTGCCTTGAGAGAGATGACGAAACGTTGATGATGGTAGCGAGCTGAGAGATGAGCGACTGGTTGATGTAGTCGCCAGGCTGAGAGTGAGAGTGAGTAGTGGTGGTGTGGGCTCAGCTGCGGTCAGGAAAGGTCGACTCCAGGTGGACTACGCGCCTATGATTGGTCGGGACTGACCCGGGAGAATGACGTCACGGGAACAGGCCGTGGGCCGGCTTTTGACCTGACGCCTTGGCTGGGATGTGAATTCTAGGAAAATTCCTTACCCGCATACACTCTCTCTCTCTTAGCTAAAAACAATGAATATCTTAAAACTAGTTAACAATGAATATACAGATATGATATGATACAAATACCTCCCAATAAGACTAAGACATAATACATGATAAAAATACATGAGACATGAACAAGATCAGGATGTAGCCTTTACATAGATACATATATATACATAGTTGGACAGGAATGAAAGGAAAGATGAAAGAAATGGCTAGTAGACTGGACGAGACCGGAGCTGATATTTAGGTGAGGATGAGATGGGGGGGTGAAGGTGGCTGACTTTCAACAATGTCAGGAGCATTTTCTGGTAGTGGAGAGGTAGGTTCGAAATCGAAACCACGATCAACCCGTTTGAGATGGTCTCTGTGAACAAAGTTTTCACTGCCTGAACTTAGGTTTCTGAGTTTGAACTTGTGACCGGCCATCTTTTCAATTACACGGTGAGGTCCGTTGAATCGGGGGTCGAGCTTAGAGTGGCGGTCTTGGACTTTGGTGAACACGATGTCACCAACCTCGATGTCATGCGGTTTAGCGCGCTGATGCTGTTTATGCAGCATAGATTCCTGAGAGGCGGTAAGTCTGTCACGGACGGACATATGAATACGTTGGAAAGCTGAAACGCGATTCTGAACATAATCGTCAACGTTGTATAGAGGACGAGGGTCAGAGGAGAGAAACTCATATGGGAGTCTTTTGTCAGAGCCATATAAAATGAAATGTGGAGACTCGTTGATCGATGAGTGAATCGCAGCGTTAAGAGAGCATGCGACTAGGGGAATGTGATCATCCCATGAAGAGCTTGAATTGGCAATGAAGCGTAAGATGTCGAGAATTCGACGGTTTGCTCTCTCGACTTTTCCGTTCGCTTGAGGGGAATATGGAACAATGTTGCACTTTTTAATTTCAAATGACTCGCAAACAGCTTTGAGGATGGCATTGTTGAATTCGGTGCCATTATCTGATAGAAGTACTTTAGGAGATGCATACCGGCACATGACTTCATCTATCAGTGCTCGTGCAACTGAACGTGCAGATTTGTCTTTGAGAGGAACCAAGATGCTGAAGCGTGAAAAACTATCGATACAGACGAGCAAATAGTGAAAACCGTTCTCCGTCAGAGGGAGTTTCAAAATATCGACTGACAGACTGTCCCAAGGAGCATGAGGGATAGGATATGGGAGGTTCGGAGATTCATAATGGAGAGAGGGACGATGCTCAGCGCATGAAGCGCATAAGAGACAATGACGGGTGATGTCTTTCCTCATGGAAGGCCAGAAATATGATCGTTGAGCCTGTTTGAATGCTCTATCTTTGCCTGGATGACCGGCAAGAGGGGAGTCATGAACGTGATACAAGATTATAGGGACAAGAGCTTCTGGAATGACAAGCTGAGATGCATGATGTAATGAATCGTCCTCAGAAATGACAGAACTAGATTTATAGAGGACATCGTCTCGAAGCAAAAAGGAATCTGGGGAGAATGGCAAGCTTGGAAGGTTACTGGCATCACCTGATTCAAGATAATAAATGAGACGTTTGCAGAATTGATCAGACCTTTGAAGGGATTTGACTTCCTCAAGAGTGGGGAGTGACTGTGAGGTTGTGAGCAGACTGACAGGAGCGACATGACGGGACAGAGCGTCAGCGACAGAATTAGCTTTACCTGGGAGGTACGCGAATGAAGGATTGTACTCTTGAACAGTGAGTTGCCAACGGGCAAATTTTCCGGTTAAACTGGTTCCTTTGAATAACTCTGTGACAGCAAAATGATCGGTTAGAACGTGGATCTTATATCCGAGTATGATGTCTCTGAAGTGACGAAGAGACCAAACGACTGCGAGAGCTTCGCGGTGAGTGACACTGTAGTTGCGCTCAGCAGCATTGAGCAGACGACTGGCAAAGGCAACTGCGCGTGATTTACCATTTTCATCTCGTTGCATGAGGACAGAACCAATACCGATGTTTGATGCGTCAGTGCAAAGAATAAACTCCTTATTGAAATTAGGAAATGCGAGGACAGGAGCGTTGCATAAGGCTTGCTTGAGGGTAGCGAATGCTTTCTCGCACTCGTCCGTCCATGCGAATGTTACATTCTTTTTAAACAATGATGTGAGAGGTTGAGCGATTTTACTGAAATCTTTGATCAATTGCCGATAAAATCCTGCAAGGCCAATGAAACTACGAACGTCATCAGCAGAACTAGGAGTAGGAAACCGTGATATCGCATGAATTTTATCGTCAAGAGTGTGGATGCCATCTTTGTCAACCTTGTGGCCTAAGAATTTGATTTCACGTTTGAGGAACTGACATTTACTGAGTTTAAGAGTTAACCCAGCCTTTGCAAAACGTGACAGAACATCTGAGATGGTTTCGAGGTGTTCGGGAAGGTCCTTTGATGCGACTATCACATCGTCTAAGTAACAAAACACCGAGGAGCCTAAGAGGCCAGAGAGAACTGAGTTCATGAGACGCATGAAAGTTAAGGGACTATTACGTAAACCCATGGCCATACGTTTGAAAGCGTACTGGCCAGATGATGTGGTGAAAGCAGTGTAGTGCCGTGAACTTTCTTCTAGCTCGACCTGGAAGAAACCAGACTGAAGGTCGAGGGTGGAAAATACACTGTTTGAATCACCTATTGACTGGAGGAGATCAGACAAGACTGGCATAGGGAATCGATCGGGTATCGTCGCGGCGTTTAAACCACGGAAATCGACGACTACTCTCCACTCACCATTGGACTTAGGAACTAGAAACAGCGGGGCATTGAATGGTGATGCCGCTGGCTCTATGATATCCTCGTCCAGCATGCTTCTGACAGCGTCGTCCATTAACGTCCTGCGGCTGTGTGGGATGCGATAAGCCGGGACGTAGATGGGTGTCGAGCCTGGGGTGAGGTGGATGGAATGACGAACAGCATCGGTCTTGCCCAGAGGTTCACCCGGAAGAGAGACACATGACCTGAAAGTCGATAAGAGGGCAAGTAAATCTGTTTTCGTTTCAGGAAAATCAACATCACCAATATGCTGGTCAAGAAGAGGAGGAGGAGAATCTGAGGCAATTGGTGAAGACATGGATGTGTGACAAGGAGATGAGGTGACAGGGGTGACAGGGGCAGGATAAGGGAGAACTTCGCCTAAAGTCACGCCAGATTGAAGGGATATAGGGTGATTCGTGAGATTCTGAATGGCAATACAGCACGAACTATCCTTGTCTAGGGTTGAAAGAACTGACTCGAGAGCGACACCATTCACTCGGGCAGAGTCGGGCAAACATAAGATGTCTGTCCCGGGGGGCACACCTTTGACGACGACGCGCACCAAACAGAGGTGGGTCTGTGTGACTACCACAGAGGAGGTCAACACAGCTTTCCTGAGTCTGGTGTTCGAGAGGACGTCAGACAGTGTTGTAGAAGAAGAGGGATTGTCGGTATCGCTGTGCAGCGCTTCGCTAGGCGAGTCGGCTGGCGTAGATAAGACAGGATCAGGGATTACTGAGGGTGTCTTGAGCGATGAGGGAGGGACATGAGATGAGTCCTGAGAAGGCGTGTGCATTACAACGTAGACATCAGATGGTGGCGGTGACTCAGGGAAGGGTGAGGCAGAGATGAAGGTGCCATTCTGGGCGATTTGATGAATAGAAGGGAAAAGTGAGATGTTGAAGTGAGACATTGTATGGTATCCTATCAATATTTCAGCTGCAAAACATACATCATCCATGACATAGAAAAAATCTGAGATAGAAGGTTCAAGTGGAGACAAACAGATACTGAGGAGAACCTTTCTATGAGGTATGACAACGTTTCCAGAAATACCACTAACAGTGATGTCTGGTGGATAACTCTGAAACTTGTGCCTTGAGGCGGCAGAGAGTTTTTCAAAAACATGAGTTTTAATGATGTTGACTGAGGCACCAGAATCGAAAAATGCACGGCATTTGTGAGAGGCTAATTTGACGTCAGCAGTCAGACCTTGGAAAAATCCGGAGGATTTAACAGGGACACATGGGAGAGGCACTGTCTGTGCATCCGCGAAAACAACACGTTTATGAGATGACTTACTACCTGCGGTCTTTAGAATGGACTTGAGTGTTACCGAGGAGGTGCGAGGCTCTGGCGCGAATCGTTTCCCGAAGATTGAGAAGACTGCATTTGTTGCTGGAAAAGGCGACATTCCTCAAGTGAGTGACCGCGTTTATTATGAAGGGAGCAGAAGGCGTTACTGTTGAAATTATGATAACCTCTTTCGTCAAGCATTACTCGACAGTCCGCTGAGACGTGACCTTTGAGTCCACATCGGTAACATGTTACCTTTCTCGAGTCACGGGAGGATGAACGGTGACGAGAATGAGAGCGTTGATCAGAACGTGACAAATGAGTGTTTGAAGGTGGAGATGGGCTCTGAGGGGAGGAGCTTCGGTGAGAAAATGGGGGCTTGATTGAGGAATGCGGTGACTGAACCAAACTTACTGGCTGAGGAACAGGTGGCGATTTCTCTGATATTTTCTTGCACAGATCATACAAGAAATCTTCCTTACTGAATTTAATGTCGCTTGCAACGGTGAAGGTTGGTGAATCGAGCTGAACAAGGAACAGGAAATACGACATAAGGCGTTTGAAATCAGTAGAAGATATATTGCCGTCTGTGTCGATCCACTGAGAGGATTTCATTTGCTCTGTTAACTTAGCACTGAGAGAGGATGCAATATTCTCTGCCTTATACACATCATGAGTAGAACGAGCAATATTAGTGAGAGTTTGAGCAATTTTGAGGAAGGAATGAGTTGCACCTAATTTTGAGTGACCAGAGAAATGAGAGATTAATGCTGTGGTGAGTTCATCGTATGTAGAAAAACTGAGGAATTTATCGGTTTTTATGAGTTTTCCCGCAAGACTAGATGGGTCATGACAAATCCGTGATTTTAAAATGGCTAATTTTTCCACATCAGAATAAGCTGAGCGACGTGTACATTCATCATTTACACGCCGGACAAAGGCTTGGACTGACTCAGAGTTAGTACCAGAAAAAGGAGGAATTGAGACATTATCAGATATGAGAGTAACCTGAGGTGTGGGTGTGTGAAGTGTCTGGTCGTTAGACATCGTGATCACGTTGAGGAAACACACAAGAAAACAAAGAAACACTGAGTGTACACAAAAAATGTAGAATAACTAGCACAATAAAGAGAAAAATATAATAATAAGAACTAAGGTACTTAACTAGCAGAGGACCAAGGAGGTGGAACACGTGGGCGCTGACTGGTCACGTGGTGAATGGGCGTATTTCTGGGCTGCGACACGTGGTGAAGAGCGATGGGCGTCTTGAGGGCGGAGACACGTGGTGAGGGCGTGGAAAACTTGTTTGAGGGACCACGTGGTGATGGGTGATGACCGTCTTGAAGGGACACGTGGTGAAGGGCGATGGGCGTCTTGAGGGCGTCTTGAGGTGATGCGTGGGCAGCGAAGATGGCGCGCCGCGAACAAAATGGAGGTAGAGGTGATGGGCGTCTTGAACAGCAGGGCGAGGAGGCTTGTACTCACTCGGAATAGATGCTACTGCAGAAGGGCGACGAAGGAAGCGACTGCAGGGCGTAGAGGAGAACACGAGTGAGCGAGGCAAGGGCGTGTGTAGAGTCACTTACTGAGGCAGAACGATGCACGTGGTGAGTGTAGAGACTTGATGACGGAGGAGGCTGAATCTTGATAATTCGTCGCTTGGAAGGACGAATCCCACCGCTGCCACCAATTGTATCGGTGATTATTTTTGGTACCGGGCCGGTCACCGCGTGGCTTGGAAGAGTGGAGGTAGAGGGGTAGCGTGGATGATGGAGGTCTTGTTGAAACACACACGGCTTGATATAGATGATATATTGACACAACACGACTTGAGTAGATACAGGATATACAGTGACTATGACCTTTGCCTGCCTTGAGAGAGATGACGAAACGTTGATGATGGTAGCGAGCTGAGAGATGAGCGACTGGTTGATGTAGTCGCCAGGCTGAGAGTGAGAGTGAGTAGTGGTGGTGTGGGCTCAGCTGCGGTCAGGAAAGGTCGACTCCAGGTGGACTACGCGCCTATGATTGGTCGGGACTGACCCGGGAGAATGACGTCACGGGAACAGGCCGTGGGCCGGCTTTTGACCTGACGCCTTGGCTGGGATGTGAATTCTAGGAAAATTCCTTACCCGCATACACTCTCTCTCTCTTAGCTAAAAACAATGAATATCTTAAAACTAGTTAACAATGAATATACAGATATGATATGATACAAATCAATTGTATCGGTGATTGTTTTTGGATACCCGGGCCGGGTACCCACGTGGCTTGGAAGAGTGGAGGTAGAGGGGTAGCGTGGATGATGGAGGTCTTGTTGAAACACACACGGCTTGATATAGATGATATATTGACACAACACGACTTGAGTAGATACAGGATATACAGTGACTATGACCTTTGTCTGCCTTGAGAGAGATGACGAAACGTTGATGATGGTAGCGAGCTGAGAGATGAGCGACTGGTTGATGTAGTCGCCAGGCTGAGAGTGAGAG
>JAXIVD010000241.1:25000-27500 GCA_036785275.1 Cancer borealis | reverse complement strand
AAACAAATCACCAACGATGATCTGCTCTTATTAAAAACAAGTTACCAGAGCAAGGTTATGCCACCCGATAACTCCCGGAAGAACCGCCTGGAGAATGAGAAGCACGGCAGCAACACTTGGCAACGTAGTTAGCTTGGTTACTCGGCTACTACTCGCTGACCTTAAGATTTATTTGTGCTGCTACCACAGTGATCACGTGCCTGGTACTCATAATAGTCAAACTTCTCTCGGCATTCATCCAAGAATTTATCCAAGCTCTTCAGAAGAGCAATAGCTGGTGTTAATTTGATGGTGGGCCCATGGGACTTTGCAGCAACTTGGTACTGTGGTTGAAGTGCTGCAAAAAGTCATTCCAAAGTTCACACATTAAGGCAATTACAATGTTGTCCAAGTGTTTGGGTAATTCATCTGTTTCATTTCGTGTGCTGCCATGATGAGTAGCATCCCCAGAGATTTTCCGGAGAGCAATTTGAAACTGGTGGTATCTACCCTTGAAAACTGCTTGTATGGCATCAACTCGAGCCATCCGATAAGTGTTTTGGAAGTTGGAACAAGGCATTCAGGTTGCTCTTTAACCTGGGTCATCAGGACACCCGAACGATGTGTTGATGTTACAAAGAATGTATACAGACACTGCAATAATTAAGAAAATTAAACTGCTTCAACGCAACAATCCACAGCTGACTGACCAACTTTAGATTCAAAGAGTGCACGGGCAGCGCAAGGAATATAGTCCACTAAACTATTCTTGTTTTTCAAGATTTGCTGCATGCCAGTGTAATTACCAGACATATTGCTGGCATTATCATATGTCTGATCACGGCAATTTTTGAAGTTGATGTCCTGATTTAATAAGTATTGAAGCAGCTAGAGTATCAGCAAGACTCTGCCCGGTGTGACTGGAGATATCGATGAATGTCAGAAAACGCTCCAGAGGTTGAAAATCCATCATATGGACATAGCAAAGAAAGATGGTTAGATGGTTTGTATGGGTAATTTCTAGAGTGGAGTCCACTGAAACTGAGAAGTACCATGATATTACAATATCATCCTAGATGAGACCAATGACTTGTTTACCCACCATAGCAATTAATTATTCGCAAATTGTTTTTGTCTAATATGAAGTGTGACCATGTCCGTGATTAGCAGCTCCAAGATGCCCAATTAATTACCGTTGTCTCTGGAGCCAACAATTTCATTACTATCTCGAAGAGCCAAACCTCTATCACAGAAAAAATTAATTGTCAGAACACAATGTGACAAAACATTTTTCCAGTAGTTGCGCTGCCCCAGCATATAGAAATACATTCAAAATTAGGGACAAAATTTTCGATTCGGAATTAGAAAGATTCAAGAAGAGGCATTTAGAATTAGGGATCGCCACTGTATATATATATATATATATATATATATATATATATATATATATATATATATATATATATATATATATATATATATATGTATATATGTATATATGTTTATATATATATATATATATATATATATATATATATATATATATTATATATATATATATATATATATATATATATATATATATATATATACATATATATATATATATATATATATATATATATTATATATATATATTATATATATATATATATATATATATATATATATATATATATATATATATATATATATATATATATATATATATATATTGTTACGGTCACACCGTAAGGACACGGTTCTTATGCCCTAGTGCCGGGTGTCCACTTATGAACAACCCAGTCACAATCACGTTACGGGCGTGTACGAACTGTAATGCTGATGTTTATACGTCCTTTTAACCCAGCAAAGGACAAGGAAAGTCGGCTATCCCGTAGACCTAGTCTTATCCGAGGGCCACGCGCCGGCGGCTGGACAATAGGCTATAAACAAGATATGCCTGGTTAAATAACCTGTGCACTCCTTAGCCCCCAAACACAGTACCTACAGCCACCCCGTTAACGTAAAGAGGTCGCCAGTTCTTTTTAGCCTCCAAAGAACAAGGAATCTCCCAGTAGTAACCACTTTCTCCTCCTTACATTCTAAAGAGACTTACAGCGAGCCCGAGATTACAGTGCCTAGACAAGGAGCTATCGCTCCAACCAGAATACCGCCCACAAGGTGTCTTTCCACCACTTCTGGTTGAACAATATCGCCTCTCGACTCAACTAACACCCTGCAAAGTAGCCTCCCGCGAGGGGATTCCTTACAGTGCGTTATATGAGTCGTAATTAACCAACATTAATACGGAATTACTCCTCGTCTGTGTGTTCCAACAAGAGGCCCCAGATGATAGGCTCTCTCTCTCTCTCTCTCTCTCTCTCTCTCTCTCTCTCTCTCTCTCTCTCTCTCTCTCTCTCTCTCTCTCTCTCTCTCTCACAATGAGGACAACGAAAACAACGAAGACAAAACAGACAACGCAGGAACTACTTCCCAAGACTCAAAAGCCTGACAATATCCAGAACCTCCTTGCGAGAAC
>JAXIVD010000241.1:0-10000 GCA_036785275.1 Cancer borealis | reverse complement strand
ATGTCAAAATTTCACATATGCCATGATCTTAAGAAATGCAATTTCAAAAAATTCCTAATGTGGAGGAATTCATAATACCTACATACATATGTTTCAATGGGTGAGATAGTCACCAACTTTTGATTGATATGGGAGGTTAAAAGCAGCACATATCTGCTTATTTTTGCCTTTAACCTTTAGCCATGAGCTGGCAAAATAAAGTGAGAAAGGTAGTTACCTTAGAAATGAAGAAGAAATTATTTCAAACAAGAAAGTGGAAAATGTGTAGCAGATAAAGTTTTGAATATGGCATAGCTAAATCAATAATCAGTTCAATATACTTAAAATAGAAAGAGATATAAGAAATGCAACAGTGGAAAAGTGAGTTACTGTGTAGTATCATAAAAGATATGGAGGTTAAAATGATGGATATTTGCATGGTAATTTTTTGACACAAGCCATAAGCCACACCTGTTTCTTTGTCTCAGGCTGTTGCCTCTGTGTAGACAGAAGTGAGGGATGGGAAGGGAGTGTCTGAATGCGCTGAAATTCATCTATGTAATTTCATCAATATTAAAGATTTTGCAGAAGTAGATTGATACTGCATTTTACACAGAGTAAAATAAATATATAGAAACCATAAGCAATAACGTCAGTGATTGCACATTCTCAGCCATTATAAACGGGATGAAAACTCTTGTCAGTGATAAACTAAGGCTATATAGTGTATTTTTCTAATCTTGCTTTTCTATTTAATAGGTTGTGTTAAGAAGCAAATTAATTATCGGCTATGGGCCTAGACTGAATTACATACATGTATATCAATACAGTACAACAAACAAACTCTATAAAGAATAAAGACATAGAACCAATTAGATTCGTCAAAAAGGCCCATTACTGTATCCAGTTTCTACATCATTTAAAGGGGGATGGTCAAGACAAGGTATCTATATACATACATACACATACACTCTATCACATGTTTGCTATTAAGCCTTTTTGGGAGAAATGACTGATCCCTCCATACCATACTGGGTGAGGGTCAGGCTCTCAGCATAATCTGTTTACCCCTGACAAATCAGATTAAATCCATCATCTTCCTCTCATCTAACCCAATCAGTTGATTGGACAAGATGTTGTAGAACATCCCATTTATTCTTTCCCTGTGAGCTAGTTCAAAATTAATTAACACTTCAGAGGGGGGAGAAGTAGCGGGGGGTTAGAGTGGAAATTTCCTAAGTTTTATCCAATGGTCTAACCGTTCCCCTGTTATTCAAATTAGCGAAATGATTGGTATTACAGGTTGACTATCACTAATACGGCAATCAATATTCCTGTTCCATCGGTTTTCCGGCACGAATTTTGGAGCGCAGTTTCAAATTTCCCGAGCTGACACGCCACTTGACTTGAGTTGGGAGTCGTCACCCAGTGTAGACTGTCGGTGTAGCCTTTGTAACGGCATTCACCAGTGTAAGCAAAGAGATAGTTATAACTCAGCAATATGCTGTGATACATTATTTTTTGCCGACTCTCTGTATACATTTTCAAACAAGCGATTATGAGGGCACAATATGCCAAGTGTAAGCCCAGAGATGCAGTTATAATTCAGCATCATACCGAGATACCTAATTTTTTGCCAACTATCTATGCCTTGCTGAGCTGTCTCAAATTCCAAGTTAAACAATGCTGATTTATAAGGGTATTACTGTAGTAACATAGAGGGCATACAGAGTGGCTACAGGATAGTGTGTCTTGACATGACTTCTCACCACTCATCACTCACCACTTCTCGCCCACATCATTTGCTAATCCGTTACTATTAGTAAGCTGTAACCTCTGTTGAAGTGAGTGTGGATAGCAGGAACCAGGATTGGTTGTATAAGTATATATAGGAATAGATGTACCCACATATAGTGTGGTGAAAGGAATTGATATGTTTGTAATGGTTTCAGTGAAGTGCAAAGGAATGATTATTGTAACTATATTTTTGCCAGGATTCAAATTTATCCATAAGCCCTTCTTTAAATGTCCCTATTGTGCCTTTTGTTAGGTAAAAGTAGGGATAGGGAAATTTAGTTGAGTAGGATATCGATATCGAAGTGTGTAAAATAGAAGCAGATGAGGCTGTCATTGCCCATGCTTGGAATTGTTGGAAGGAGACAATATATATCCCCCACGTGATTGCTTCCCACAGTTATATTTCTTTTGTGCAGATCCATGCTTCTACTTTCATTTCCTCCTCAGTAAACTTTGAGTAAATAACACCTGCCGGTCTAGTGTGATGCTACACTTTTAGTGTCCTGAAACTTTACTTTGAAGGACATATATGAGATATAAAGCACATTTTACAACTCTGTCATCTTCATATTTTTATTTTTGTCATTTTAGCAGATTAGGACTTCCAGTTCAACATATGGAAACTATCATTTGAAGAATGAAACCATATGGATTCTAGAGCTATAATCCACATCTGGACCCCTTATCTCCACTTGTCACTCACCTGAGCTTTGTACATTTCCTTCACATCTGCTAGGTCAAGTCGCAGCTCCTCCACCTCCTCTACCTTCTCCCCATGCATCTAGAAACAATAATAGGTTACTAATTATCCTTCATGTTTGATTTAGTGCATTTTCATGCATATAATGTGCAGATAACACACATTATAATGCTAAAGAGGAGAGAGAGAGAGAGAGAGAGAGAGAGAGAGAGAGAGAGAGAGAGAGAGAGAGAGAGAGAGAGAGAGAGAGATATATATATATATATATATATATATATATATATATATATATATATATATATATATATATATATATATATGGCTGAAACTATCGACACAGCTGCCAGGAGCAGGGACAACAGCACTAGTAGCAATAAAAACCACTGGTATAGTATGAAGGTAAATAAAACTGTTAAGTGGCCTCAAGATAATAATTTAATGAATCCAGCTCTAGGCAGGGTTGGAAATAATCCGGGCTTTTTTTCTTTTTATAAAACCCACTGGTTTTTGTTTTGTTTTTTGGTTATTTGGGTTTCATTGGTTTTTTTGTTTATTCTTCATATTTATACGTAAATCAGTTTAAACAAGCATTTAAAAAGTAATCTAGAGTGAAATAAAAGGTTTGAAGTGTTATCTGAAGTAGTGATGGAAAATCCAGCTCTTTTCAGGGAGCTGGTTCTTTCATTCACGTTCACTCAACAGAGCTGGTTCTTTTGGCTCCCAAATACTTTTTTTTAAAGTAGTTTCACATATTCTGTTTATAGCCTTTATAATTTATTATGTATATATATATATATATATATATATATATATATATATATATATATATATATATATATATATATTATGTATACAGTATGTCTCACGCGCGCGCGCACACACACACACGCGCACACACACACACACGCGCACACACACACACACACACACACACACACACACACACACACACACACACATTATCAATCTTCTTTCCTTATCCTTTATATCAAAGTAACAACTAGAACATAAGCAAATGAGACCATGAACTTAAGCTCAAGATTAAAAGAAAACCCCTGTTTGATGTTATTTATATAATTTATATACTTTCTTTTTATGTTAAATATATTTTTTCAAAAACCAAAAAAACCCCACTTGGACCATGTTATTTTGAGCGTTTTATTATTTTTTGGGTGGGTTTTTTCAATGCCAATCCTGGCCCTAGGCTGTTATCCCCCTAAAAGGGACTCTTCACACTTGATATGATTCAAGGATCACACCAGATGTGCAAGAACCTCCTCTAAGGGTCATCAATATTTCTTAAAAACTCAAATTAGAGGAGATCCACTTGAATACACCAAGATGTCTTGGTAATTGGTAAACTCGTGACTCATGTATTACATACCTGCAGTAGAGCATTGTACTTCTGTTCCATATCTGTATACTGGTCCTTCAAGCCGTGGTAGTCCTGTATCTGTGACTGAAGGTTCTCCACTTGACTAGTTATCAACACCAGCTCCTGTGCGAGGGACTCTCTCTGCGTTTCATATCTCGTGATTTCACTGTGTAAGTGATGTATTTCTCCTGAAAATATACTACTTTAAGATTTTTATGTGATGCAGTTTGACAAAGTATTGAGGATTGCATTCTTTACTTTTTCAGGGTTTGTATTTTGTAGTTTTATGAAAGATTTTGAGCTTTCTTGACTTACATTTGAACATGTTTGCTGCATAAATGTCAACATTTTCAGAAGTTACTTATTCCTTTTTTAAGCACAATATTTTCTAATAATGAGACGGTAATAAATTTTTCTAATCTACATTACACATCTGCATCAAAGTATGTTCTGCATATATGACTGCATACAGGACTAAGAAGGATTATGAAATGTTACTTTCTTTTGTGCAGTGAATTATATGCACATCATTGACTAGATTGGAAAAATTCCCTGCATATCGTAAAAGATGACTAAATGGGACAGAGTAAGAGGGCTCTGTCCAGGTGCTGAGACAAGTCTTAGAGGGATAGATGAGATAAAATTCTCCCTGAACCCTATATAAATGCCCTGTTTCAGCTATGCTCTTGTAAAGGGGATATCAGCTGATACTGTATATAGATATACAGATAGACAGTACAGTGGAGTCTCTCATCTAATACATTTGGAGCTGACACATTTGGATCTAACGAATTCGCATCTAATGACCCTTTTGAAACTCTCCCCTACCTCCAATCTAACAATCTAAAATTCAGATCTAACGGCAATTGTTCCGGCCACCCGGGATTAAATTTCAAACTTCCCGCTGATCACTGAATTTTTGCCGCACCCCGGCGTCCCTTCCTCCCTCCCTCCTAATCACTTTCAGAGAGAGAGAGAGAGAGAGAGAGAGAGAGAGAGAGAGAGAGAGAGAGAGAGAGAGAGAGAGAGAGAGAGAGAGAGAGAGAGATTAGTATTTATAAACATTTTCCTTCCTTCCTCTATTTAAAAAAAAAAAAAAAAAAAAAAAAAAAAAAAAAAAAAAAAAAAAAAAAAAAAAAGGGTTAAAATACAATGTTTATATAGTGCTTAATATTATATTCATATTCTTTATTCTTGAAAACCTACATACTTAAATTTTTATGAGATTCTGAGGTGTCAAAATTTTTATGAAATTTCCTAGGCGACACCCTTAATTTTTTTTTTTAACAAATCACGTTTTGTTAAATAACTCAAAAACTGAGGTTTACGTAAAAAACGTATAGAATAGTAGTTAAAGAGCAGGAGACGCCCGTTCATTTGAGTTATAGTAGAATGAAATTGGTATATTAGTAATTGAGAAAATAATACATTAGTTTTTTTGACAAAATTTCAAAAAAACTTAAATTTCCTACTAAACTATAAGGTATATTTTAAATCTGATTTCACCATTATTAGATAGACAACATCAAACTTAATATATTAACTTCTATACATTATTGTTGTACGAAAAATATTTTCCGAGTAAAATGGCAAAAACACATTTGATGAAATGTGCTGAAAAATTTTGAGCGACAAAATAAAAAAATCTACAATTGTTACAGAAACCTGAAGAATAACAAATAACACACTCAACACACACACACATCCAAACACACACCTAAACACACTCAAACACCCACTTTCTACCCCCAAACATACCAAAAAACACACATACCCCCCAAAAAACACTTAAACCCCCCAAAAATTGCACATTTACAGTGGAAGCTCTCATGTAACGCATTTGAATCTAACGAATTCGCATCTAACGACTCTTTTGAAGCTCTACCCACCCCACCCCTAACGACCCAAAATTCAGATCTAATGAAAATTATTCCGGGAAACCGGGAATCAAATTTCAAACTTCCTGCTGATCGCTGAATTTTTGCCACACCCTGGCGTCCCTCCCTCCATCCCCCTCCCTCCCTCTTCGTCACTTTCACTGTTGCCAGATTGGGCTACAAGTAGCAGATTGGGCTATCTTTTTATGCCATCCGCTACTAATGTTTGAAATCCGCTACTTGCAACTTTTTGGGCTATACAATTTAGCTCGAGTGTGCTTTTTTTTTTTTTTTTTTTAAAGCAAATGTGCTGAAATAAAATTTGTAAGCAAATTTTCGGCTACTTAAAAAAAAAAAAAAAAATCTACCAACACTGGTCACTTTCGTCAGTCCAGCGCCATATTTCAACCGTGTTCCACTGTGCTTGTCTCATTGTTCCCTTTTTTTGTTTCAAAATAACACTTGAAAGGATAGAAATAGGTTAAAATAGGGACTCAGCCGAAGTTTTAGCACCAATTACAATTTTTTTCCCATAAGTTTATGCATCTATATCTAACGAATTCGTATCTAACGTTTTTTTTTGGCACCAATTATTTGTTAGATAGGAGATTCTACTGTACTAACATATCTATCTCATAATGAAATGTAAATTGAAAGATTTACATGACATTAAATAGCTATCAGTTATAGATGTTGATGTTCACTATGAATTAATTGAAAAAAATAAAATAAAATAAAATAAAATAAAATAAAATAAAAGTCTGTCCACAACTATCCATGGTACATATATTATATAGTGCTATCATCTTTAGTCTTACATTCAATGAGTATTTATAAGTACAAATCAAAATTATCTAACTATTGAAACAATAAAAGTTCTGGTAAGTTTTGGGTAACATTAGTGAGTCCAAAGTCAATAAATATAGAAAATATCAATCTAAGACATACTGTTCAGTGGAATAACCAACATTCATACATTATTCAAATACTGGCATCACATTAGTGATATTAGTAAAGAAAAAATTGCAAGATAATGGTAATACTGTAATGGTTGAATGGTAATTAGATAACATTATACCTCTAATGTAGGAAGCAAAATATATGGTACAGTAACTTGCCTTCTCTCTGTCTCAGCTGTGATGTGAGAGCGTCTACAGTGGCAGTAGAATTTGAACGTATTGAATCATACAAGCAGGTTCCTCGAGACCAACCCGACTCAAAAACTTCTTCCTGCTAAGTAATACAAGTGATTAGTAATAATCATGAATGACTCTCTCTCTCTCCCTAGACACACACACACACACACCAGAGTCGCTCTCTTCAAAACAGCTATTGTGACTGACTAAAGTGGAAGAGAACCGAAGGAAACCTAGTACATATACAGATAAGAGAACTATCCAGTTAAATAAGTCCTGTCTTCAAGGAATAGCTAAAAAAGTGGGTTATACTCAAAACAAATAAGGTAAACCATACAATGGGGATCCGTGGAGCCAAAGTCACTTGCACCCAAAGGGAGGGAAGACGGTTAATTCACACCCACTGGTAAGGTAGAGTCAGGGCTGGCGCCACACTACCATGTCGCTACAAGTCACACCCCTTCTCACCAATATTTAGGTCAACTCTACATGCATGGTTACTGTCACTGATATATTGCTGTCAGTACTCACAGTCACATATCACACACCGCTGGGGGATGTACCCGCCACCATAACCACAGTTTATCCCCCAAAAAAATACACCTACGCCATGTCTACGTCTGACCAACTTGACCTTTCGAAGAAAGAAAAATCGTGTACGGGAGTACACAGTGATCATAAATTAGTAAAGGGGGAGTGAAACGTTAAATATCATAAGCCGAGGCATCATATAATGCAGCTTTACTGTATTTGTTCTGGATTATAATTGCAAATTCATTTGACTTTCCCTTTGACTGCTGAGATACTTGGCCTCTTCATTATGAATAGCTTCTTTCTCCCTTTAAGTCTAGTGTTACACTACATCTCATCATCCTGTGGTCACGACTCAAATTTATCTAATACTGCCACATTCTTTACTGTGTTCAGTTTGTTAGTAAGAATGAAGTGAATTTAATTTCTAGTATCACTGCTCCGGATTTTTCATGGTCACTTTTTGCTTGCCTTACGATCAGAGAATGTGTTCATTATCTTTAAATTATGCTTCTCTGCAAACCTTATGAACACGTCATTATTATTTCAACTATCTATTCCAAAGTTGTCTAGCAGTATCATTCCAAAAATCTTTTTTCAACTTCAGCATTGAAGTCCCCGATTATGAAAGAATACTGAGTTTTGTACAATTTTATAGCTATTTTTACATCTTCATAAAATTTTTCTTCCTCTTTACTATCGTAGGCTGCTATTAGTGTGCAAACCTGTATGATTTTCATTTTATATCTGTTGTTTAATTTGATTATTAAGTCTGCAATTCGCTCACTTAAAGTAAAGAAATGTTCAATATTTGCTGCAAGTTCTTTGTTTACTAAGAAGCCTACTCAGTGTTCTTTCTTACTTTTTTGTCCTCAATCAAAAAATGTGACCATTCCTCAGTTCCATGAATCCTTCTCCAGTTCTTTGAACCTCCCTTAAATCTATAATGTCCCATGAGATGGTAATGAGATTATACAAGGATGAGTAGAAATTATCATGATAAAAAAAAAAAAAAAAAAAAAAAAAAAAAAAAAAATATATATATATATATATATATATATATATATATATATATATATATATATATATATATATATATATATATATATATATATATATATATATATTAGACATGATGCAGTTCAATAACTCACCCCCCACTGATAGCCGGTGAAGGACTCTGACAGAGAACCTGCGATAGAAAGCCGTGAGAGAGAAGGGGTTGGGGAGGATCTAGGAGTGCTGGCATGACTTTCAACAGTTCCGCTGGCTGTCAGCTGGACCAGCTTGCGCTCCCTGTCCTTCAACTGTTCCTGAAGAGCTAGGTTCTTTTTCTTCTCAGCTGCTACTGCAGTCTTCTCCATCTCTAGCTGTTGTTCAAAACTGTCACGTTCTCTTTTCACTTCTGCAATTTCTTCAGCAAATGAAGTCTTTAAAGCCTCAATCTGGATATTTTCCCTGGAATATGTTGAATTTTAAGTGTGAAGATCTGGCTGCTACTAAAAAATCTACCAGTTATTACTAAAATCACTTCTGAAGTTTGAATAACAACAATGAAATACATACGGTATACAGCACCATCAGTATACAGAAATCCATTATTCATAAATATTTCCCATTCCAAAATATAATTTATAAAAGAAAATCTCACCACCATGAAGCTGACTAATTATGTACTTTTTAAGGTGTTAACTACAAGCTGTGTTGTTTTGTTATTGTTCAAAGAGAAATCAATCAATCATTTGAATAGATAAAATAAGTACTTCGGTAATGATGCATTACATAAGGATGAGGAGCATTTCTAGAGGAGCATCAATTATTCATCGTTTAATTATATAAGCGGGTGCTTTTGTTAACTAACATAATAAAGGACCACTGTATTTTTAATTTAGTTTTTTCAATAAACTTCTTCTGTTACCTTATGTTATTACATACTTCCTTAATTTATGTTACTCTTGTTGGTTCATTTAGATGTAGTTTCATTATGAGGAGTAATTGGTTATAAAAGTATGATCTATCTATCTATATACAAAGATTTACATAGAAAATCAGATCACACAGACACCTAGAATCCAAACTAGGTAGTCTGTCCTTAACCTAGAATTAGTAGTATCTAGAACAAACACAATTATAAATAAACAAAGTCATAATCAGCATCAGCCAACAGTTACTTTTGAGTTAAACAGCCTGATAGATAAAGATTATAGTCAAGTTTGTGTTTAAAGGAATATATTGTGGTACATTGCATAACAGAAGATAGGAGCTTATTCCACTCTCTGATGACGTCACTGGTTAAGAAGAATTTAGTATAGTCATGTTGTATACATATTAGTTTTGTTCCATTACTCCTCGTTCATGATAAGTCATCAACTGAAAACAATTTATTTGTGTCAACATTTGTAAACTTTTCAAGTATTTTAAAACACTCTATAAGGTTTCCTCAGAGGCAACGTTCCTCAAGAAAGAACATGCTTAGTTATGACTGCCTCTCTTCATAAGATTTATTACGCAAAGATGGGGTCATTTTTATAGCCCTACGCTGTATAGCTTCTAATTTTTCTGTCCTTAGCAAAGTGATGCAACCAAAAATACACTGAATATTTCA
>JAXIVD010000240.1:189082-205491 GCA_036785275.1 Cancer borealis | reverse complement strand
ATTATATATATATATATATATATATATATATATATATATATATATATATATATATATATATATATATATATATATATATACATATATATATATATATATATATATATATATATATATATATATATATATATATATATATATATATATATATATACATATATATATATATATATATATATATATATATATATATATATATATATATATATATATATATACATATATATATATATATATATATATATATATATATATATATATATATATATATATATATATAATATATATATATATATATATATATATATATATATATATATATATATATATATATATATATATATATATATATATATATATATATATATATATATATATATATATATATATATATATATATATATATATATATATATATATATATATATATATATATATATATATATATATATATATATATATATATATATATATATATATATATATATATATATATATATATATATATATATATATATATATATATATATATATATATATATATATATATATATATATATATATATATATATATATATATATATATATATATATATATATATATATTCATATATATGTATATATATATATATATATATATATATATATATATATATATATATATATATATATATATATATATATATATATATATATGTATATATATGTATATATATGTATGTATATATATATATATATATATATATATATATATATATATATATATATATATATATATATATATATATATATATATCCGCAGTTGCCATCATACGCCCTCGTATCTATCAGTTAATGGGATTCCGTCGGCTCACCACAGATTCCATACATTTACTCCATCGACCACTACATAAGTAAACTGGTTAACTCTTTCATCGCTACTGTGAATAACTTTTGTATATATGTACCTAGTGTAGGGTATATTTAATCTTACTGCCGTTATCTCCTCTGCAGGGGCGTGTGCTAATGATATCTGTATCCTGCACACCGGAGGCGTATCAAATCAGGAGATTCAGAGCTGGTTGAGGATTCTACGTTTGAACTTTGCACTGTCTGTTAGCATCGGAGAGAGCGTGACGGGTGAGTGTGGGTGAGGCGCTTTATATAAGACTATATTTTATTCAGACTTTTAGTTTTGGTTTTGTCACTTGGTTTCTCACTATTACATTTTTTCTAAGACTATATATTTTTTTCTACAGAGATCAACCCTACTCCCACCATCACTGATCCATTCCCAGGCCACTCCGCAACCAGGGACTTTGAACATTGCGATACTACCACCACTATCACACCATCTTGCATTCCCAGCACCGTAACTACCATAGTCACCTCAACCACCTCGTTCACCACTACAGTAACGACAAGATTCATCATCACTACCACTACCACTGCTATTTCAACCACTACTGCAACCACTACCATCCCTGTCACTACCACTGTCACTGTTGTAACCTCCCCTACCTATCCAGATTGTATACTTCATGCACTGAGACTACCTATATTTACACCTCTCGCAGTTATATACCTACTAACCCTTACTTCCCTACACGTCCTTATGTCACTACTAGTCCTCACACCACTGAGAACCCTTACATAGTCACTAGCCACCCTTACTTGACCACTAGCCACCCTTACTTGACCACTAGCCACCCTTACTTCACCACTAGCCACCCTTACTTCACCACTAACCACCCTTATGTAGTCACTAGCCACCCTTACTTCCCCACTAACCACCCTTACGTCCTTACTAGCAACCCTTACTTTCCCACTAGCCATCCTTACGTCCTTACTAGCCACCCTTACTTGACCACTAGCAATCCTTATCTCTCCACAGACAATCCTTACATCGCCACGATATACACACAATTACAGCAAACAGAACTTATTATGTACGTATTGTGATTTTCTTGAGGCTGTGATATACCTACATGAATTGACCTTGTGTACGTGGTAAAACCCTATATGTACATGCTAAGTCCTTCAGGAAAAATACGTACATGAGTTCTTATACTTAAAAAAATTGATATATCTACATGAATTGACCTTGTGTATGTGGTAAATCCTTATACGGACATGCTAAGTCCTTCAGGAAAAATACGTACATGAGTTCTTATACTTAAAAAAATTGATATACCTGAGTAAATTGACCTCGTGTACGCTATAAACCCTTATACGTACATGCTAATGCGTCAAAATAAAATACGTACATACATACATACCCGTTGAGTTTGTCCAACCAGCTGTGGTTGTGTGTGGTGTTTGGCTAGAGCTTCATATATATAAAGAAAAAGTTGATTCATATAAGTATAAAAGATAGAAAATACTGTAACTGAAATCACAGACAAGTAGAAGAATGATCACAGTTAGAGATAATCTAATCAAATATATTCTATCATAGATCGACTCTCAAGAACTAATACAAATACTCCTCTATGTCCTCTATGTGGATGGTATTGTTACTTGTACTTATAAATATAACTTCCATAACGATAAAACTAATAGAATGTTTTTATTTTGCAGGACTTTGTAGCTCCATTTCAAGTTGCATCTTTGAAACACCTCGCCAAGCAGTGTGTCTCCCTGGCTCTGATTGGAGTCATACTGACACTCTCCCACCAAGAGGAACAAGGGAGTGGGAGCAGCCTTGGTCACAGCCACTCAAGAACTGTGTGTCTCCTGGCTCTGAGTGGAGTTATACTGACTCACAACATAACATAAGAATTGATGAGACTGCAGAAGGCCAGTTGATGACCTACACGAGGCAGTTCCTTCCAATATTTCACCATCCCACCTGTCATCCCTATCCATACTCTGATCCAACCGTCTTTTAAAGCTATCTATTGACTCACCACTTACTACGTGTCTACCCAGCCTATTCCAACCATTCACCACTCTGTTAGTGAACCAATATCTACCTAGGTCTGTAATGAATCTAAGTTTTTTCTACCTTGTACTCCTGACACAACGAGTATTCTGCAATGTCAATGATGTTATAATGTATCTCGTTATTACTGCTAATCCAGGTAGGTCTTATCTAAATTTGGAAGTACAGTAGCACTCCACTCCCTAGAGAGGAGGAGGGCAAGAGGGGATATGATTGAGGTTTTCAAATGGGTAAAAGGAATTAATAAGGGAAACATTGATCAGATTTTAGAACTTACTAGCCAGGATAGGACACGTGGAAATGGGTACAAGGTAGAAAAATTTAGATTCAGGACAGACCTAAGTAGATATTGGTTCACTAACAGAGTGGTGAATGATTGGAATAGGCTGGATAGACACGTAGTAAGTGGTGAGTCAATAGGTAGCTTTAAAAGATGGTTGGATGCGAGTATGGATAGGGATGACAGGTGGGATGGCTAAATATTGGAAGGAACTGCCTCGTGTAGGTCATTAACTGGCCTCTTGTAGTCTCCTCAATTCTTATGTTAATTATTTCCTATTCATGAAAAAAAATGTTACTTTTGTTCATAAGGTTTTGTTAATTATTATCAATTGTTTTCTCTTATTATTATTCTTCCTAATATTATTTTTTCTCTCTTCCTTTTCCTCTTTTTTATAATATATTTTTAGGTTCAAAAGAAAAGATAATATTGAAATATTTTGTCATTTTTTTATTGTTATTATTGACAGACACAGAGTTGGAAGGACACACATATATACAAGGTGGGGGACTGTGGTGTCTTGACTGTGGTGTTAACATCCTGTGGGTCTGTGGTCTGAGAGAGAGAGAGAGAGAGAGAGAGAGAGAGTTACATTCCCAATACTCTAATTACTACTACAGTGTGTGTGTGTGTGTGTGTACGTGTCTTTGTACGTGTGTGTGTGTGTGTGTGTGTGTGTGTGTGTGTGTGTGTGTGTGTGTGTTTTGGGGTCATCTGTTAATTACTTGATTAAACTATTTTTGTAATAAAATGTGAAGTATTTCCTGTATTTATGTAACTTTATTAATTGTTATTATACTACTACTACTACTACACCCACTACTATTACTACTACTACTGCTACTACAGCCGCTACTATTATTATACTACTACTACACCCACTACTATTACTACTACTACTACTATTACACCCACTACTATTATTATACTACTACTACTATTACACCCACTACTATTACTACTACTACTACTACTACACCCACTACTATTATACTACTACTACTACACCCATTACTATTACTACTACTACTGCTACTACTATTATACTACTACTACACCCACTACTATTACTACTACTACTACTACTACACCCACTACTATTATTATACTACTACTACACCCACTACTATTATTATACTACTACTACTACTACACCCACTACTATTACCACTACTATTATTATACTACTACTACACCCACTACTATTACTACTACTACTACTACACCCACTACTATTATTATACTACTACTACTACTACACCCACTACTATTACTACTACTATTACCACTACTACACCCACTACTATTATTATACTACTACTACTACTACTACTACACCCACTATTATTATTCTACTACTACTACTACACCCACTACTATTATTCTACTACTACTACTACACCCACTACTATTATATTACTACTACTCCTACACCCACTACTATTATTATACTACTACTACTGGCAGGGCAGGTGTGTTGCTTGTGTGTTCCTCTTCATGCAGGTAAGTGTTCCGTTCCGTTCCGTTCCCTTTCCAGTTTGTCGTCTCATCTTTCCGCTAAAAGACGTCAACTCGGCCTGTAAGAGAAATAATAATAATAATAATAATAATGATGATAATAATGATAATGATAATGATGATATTCCCGGAGCCTCATCATCTTAGCTCTGTTCTTCACTAATAATGATGTAGCAGTCATTAGCTACTCAGTACAGACTACCTAAGTTAATTACCTCCACAGCCAAGCATAATTACCACCATTACCGTTAAGGAATATGACTTTTTCCTTGACTAAATTGACTGTGAAAAGATTCAATCCTAACTCAGCACAATACAGTGGGATGACAGACGGGCAATGACACAATTCTTCCTTGAAACATTACAGCAAGTGTGTAGAGGCCATGTACCACCTAAATCCATCCATGCGTCGCACAAACACACACACAAACACATCATTCCAAGAGACAGAAGGATACTAATGAAGAAAAGAATGTCCCTCAACACGAGACTGCAGCGAACACTAAATATTGAAAAGCATCGATCACTAACGACAAAACTGAGACACATTCAAGTTTGTCCGTCTGCAAGAATCATATAAACTGCAAAAAAAAATCAACAAAATCAAGCTGTAACTAACATCAAGAAATTTGCCAAAACACACACACAAATCGAGCCCCTGAAGAAAGGTGATGGGAAGGTTACCTCAGAGCCTGGCACGGCACAATGTGTGAACCGTTGCGGCAACAATACCGCAATGCATTCACCACACCCCAAGATCTCAACCACCGCCGGAAGGAACAGCTACCCAGCCCAGCCAATCAGACAGCTGCGGCCAAACTCGGCAGCTGGACCTGATAGCCTGCCTGCCATTGTTCTCATAAAATGTTGTGATGTGTTACCATTCCCCAACTAGCTGCTTTGGCAAAAATCATTGGACACAGGTGTGATTCCAAAAATATTCAAACAGGCCATCACCTCTCCTATCTTCAAAGGTGGAGATAAAACACAAAGAGGCTGGGCCTGTACTCCCAGCATGAAGAAGGGACAGGTACCGAGCCATCTACGTCTGGAAGGTAATGGAAAAAATGGTGCCTGACCCCAACAATCTGTGTGGTGAAGCATCCCAAGCCAATGACCGCAATGGATGTAAGTGTGTGAGGAGAGCCCTGCCGTCACACACTTCCAGTAAAGTCAAGACCCTCCTGGCTGCCAGTCTGAGTCATGCTCCACCAACAACATTCAATGCTCTCTCTAAGGAAGTAAGAGGCAGCAGCGGGTGCAGTGTGGAAAAATTCAAGGCGCCGCTATTCCCCCGAGTGTTGGGTGTGGACGCAGCAGAGACCTGATTTGTCAAGGTGGAAACTTTGTCAGATAGTGTCTGAACAGAAATACACAATGCCTGAACAGTTTTGTGCAAGTGCCTCAGGGCAGGGCTGTTACCACCATTATCCAGTGCAAACAAAAAGCAAGGCGTCACCACCATCCCTTAGTGATGGAATGATTGAGTGAGGCAACCCCATGCAAAGAGGAGAGTCATGCAACCACAAGGAGCACCTATCACAGCCTATACAGTCATCACCCGTGAAGCCACCACACACTCCACAACATTTGTCATCATCATTAACATAGGTGTCAGCTGTACGTATTAGCAGCAACACTACAATTATCGTTAGAACTGGTCTTACTGTTGGTGCTCCCTCCTTTTCCTCTTCCTGCACCGGCTCCTCATCCACGCCCACCACGTCCGCGGGTCATGTCGGGTAACAGATGTTTAGTGTTAAGTCACAACCGTTGATATTTCTAACTGCTAAGCCCCAGACAGTTAAGCAGGCAAGACAAGGCCAGGTTCACACAAAGCAGGACCACCAGTAACTTGTATAAATAATAATACCAGCAGGACGACAGACAATAGGAGCATCACCTCTTACAACACGTTCAACCCCAGCAGTGGTACCCAGTAAATTAACTTCAAATTGGAACAGAAATGCATCACACCCTAATTCCAGTAGACAGTTAGAAAATGTTTACTATGCAACATACAAGGCATGTATCCTCTGGCAAACCAGAGTAAAGTACCATACCTGGCTGACCTAGCAAACACTAATAACTACAGGTAGGAGTACAGGATGCGGAAGTCAATATTGAAAATTATACTTTATTCAGGACCGATAGAAAAATGCGCAGCAATGGAGGTGTAGCCCTGTACATTAGAAATTACCTAACTTCCAGAGCCAGAATAATCATGCAAGAATTGGAGCCTAAACTGAAGGATTCTAATGTGATCCTTCAACCATTATATTTCATTCCTTGATTTTTACTTTATATACCAATTCCTTTCACCATCCATCCTGTTCTCAGCTCATCCTTTCAACTGCTTATGATCACATGTCACTTTCCTTACCGTTCTGTCATGTTCTCTGCAGCAGTCCAGTCCAGTCTTCTTCCTCGTCCAACTCAGTAACACATTAATGGATCTTCTCACACTTGTAACTCATTCCATCTGCAAAGAAATATTTATTTAAATAAAACTTCATATTTTACTAAAGGTTCATATTTTAAGAAAGGTTTTACGATGTTAAGATGTGATGTTACAAAATTTAAGAAGAGGACTTGCATCACCAAATTGAGTTTTGTCAATGGCAAGACTAACAGACAATTTCTTTATACTGTCATGTTGTAAAATATTGAAATAAAACTATTCTAAACTTGCTGTGTTATTACATCAAGGGAATAAGTACTTAAGGGACCAGTTTCCCTTACTGAAAAGGGAGAGGAGCAAGTAGATTTCAACAATGCTAGGGAGGGAAGGTAAGGCAAGAAATCATGCAAGATGTGACAAAAATAGAAATGCAAACATTTCTTACCTGAAGTAGGAATAGATGGGTACACCTTTTTTCACAGGGATAGAGTAGGTAGGAGAGGGGGAGGTGTAGCACTGTACGTTAGAAACACATTAAATAGCTGTGTCAATACCACAATAAAAACAGATAGGAATATGGAATCATTATGGATTGACATTATTATAGGAGGGAAAAAGTTTGTTGTAGGGATCATATATAGGCCTCCGGATTTAGACGAAGCAGCTAGTGCATTCCTGATGCAGGAGCTTGCAAGGGCATCTAGGTATAATAATGTGTGCATTATTGGAGACTTAAATTATAGGAGAATAGACTGGGATAGTATGACAGGAGACGGGTGCTCGGAGAAATTCTTAAATGTCGTCCAGGATGGTTTTTTCACACAACTTATAAGGGAACCAACGCGACAGGGAAATATTTTAGATCTGGTCTTAACGAATAATGAAACTTTGATCAGCCAGGTTGAGATAGGAGCGAGATTTGATGTTAGTGACCACCATGAAATTAGATTCAAGATTAACACAGAGAAAAGTAGAACAAAACACTGCTTTAGTACCAGATTGAGATAGAATTGCATTATAATAGCATAGTTAGGGAAATTCATACAGGACAGGAACAGTATATACCTAAGAGGAGGATTAGGTCAAACAGAAATGATCCAAAATGGATGAATAGCAGCAATAGAAGGGAAATTGGATTAAAAAGGGGACTCTATAGGAGAATTAAAAGGGGAGAAGTACAGGTTACTACCTTTACTTCTCCCCTTTTACTTCTCCTATAGAGTCCCCTTTTTAATCCAATTTCCCTTCTAATGCTGCTATTCATCCATTTTGGATAATTTCTATTTGACCTATTTGGGCAGTATAATGACCTAGCTAGGAAAGTTAAAAAGGATATTAGGACTGCAAAGAGGAATTATGAGGTTAGGATAGCTAGAGATGCCCAGAAGGTTCCAAAGGGATTCTATCAGCTGTACAAGGCTAAAACAAAGGAAAGAATAGGATCTCTTATAGGAATGGATGGCAGCTTGATAGAAAATGGTGAGGAAATTAGTTAGGAATTAAATAAATACTTCTTGTCTGTATTTTCTAAGGAAGAGTCGGGTAGGGAACTGGAGCCAGTACAGATCTTTAGGGGACAAGAGGTTGATAAATTAAGTGAAATAGTAATAAGTAGGGAAGTAGTTTGCAAGGAAATAGATAGACTTAAAAGACTAAATCTCCAGGGCCGGACGACATTTTTCCGAGGATTCTTAAGGAATGTAGAGAAGAACTCGTTGAACCCATTGCGATGATTTTTAGAAAGTCCCTAGACACAGGAGTAGGTCCTAGGCTATGGAGGCAGGCTAATGTAGTTCCTATATTCAAGAAAGGAGATAAGGCAGAAAGTAGTAACTACCGCCCAATTAGTTTAACATCAGTGGTAGGCAAGATGTTAGAAGCTATCATAGCAAGGGCAATTAGAAGACATTTAGATGAACAAAAGTTAATTAGACATAGTCAACATAGTTTTAGCAAGGGAAAGTCATGCCTCACAAATTTATTATCCTTCTATAGGAAGGCATTTGAAACTATAGATAAGGGGGACGAGTATGATATAATTTATTTGGATTTCAGTAAAACCTTTGACAGAGTATCCCATAGGAGATTTAAGTAAAATTAAGGCTCATGGCATAGATGGGAAGGTACTAGAATGGATTAAGGTATGGCTTACTAGTAGGGAACAGAGGGTACAGATTAATGGGAAGAAATCAGAATGGGGTAATGTTACTAGTGGGGTACCACAGGGATCAGTACTAGGACCGTTGTTATTCATAATTTATATAAATGACTTAGAGAGAGGAATAAACAGTGATATCAGTAAATGTGCCGATGACACAAAGATAGGAAGACCGGTAAAGAATTTAGATGATGCTAGGATGCTGCAGGAGGACTTATATAGACTGTACGACTGGTCAGAGAAATGGCAGATGCAGTTTAATGTTAACAAGTGTAGCATTATGAGTGTAGGTAAAGGCCTGTAGACTACACATTAAATGACAATACCTTAGGAAGGTCATATAGTGTGAGGAACTTAGGAGTTCAAATAAGCAGTGACTTGCGTCCCAGGGAACAGTGTATTATAGCTAGAAATAGGGCCAACAAGATGCTGGGATTTATTAGTAGGTGTGTGACAAATAGGAGTTCTGAGGTAATTCTGAGGTTGTATTTAGCGCTAGTTAGACCCCACCTAGATTATGCAGCTCAATTTTGGTCCCCTTATTATAGGAAGGATATAGGCTCCTTGGAGGCAGTCCAGAGAAGAATAATCAAGATGATTCAGGGGCTGAGAAATTTACCCTACAAAGATAGATTAAAACGTCTTAATCTCCACTCCCTAGAGAGGAGGACAAGAGAGGATATGATTGAGGTTTTCAAATGGGTAAAAGGAATTAATAAGGGAAACATTGATCAGGTTTTAGAATTTAGTAGCCAAGATAGGACACGTGGAAATGGGTACAAGCTAGAAAAACTTATTCAGGACAGACCTAGGTAGATATTGGTTCACTAACAGAGTGGTGAACGATTGGAATAGGCTGGGTAGATACGTAGTAAGTACTGAGTCAATAGGTAGCTTTAAAAGACGGTTGGATCAGAGTATGGATAGGGATGACAGGTGGGATGGCTAAATATTGGATTATTCCAATGGTGGGGGACAAGGAGCTGCCTCATGTAGATCATTTAACTGGCCTCTTGCAGTCTCCCCATTTCTTATATTCTTATGTAAAGCAAGTAAAAAAATTTAGGGGAGGATAATGTGCATCTAAAGGGCAATTGAGAAAACTAAAGGAAAATTGTGGTAAGGTTGTTAGGCATTTCTTAAAGATTGTTAAACTATCAAAGGAAGAGATACAGTAATACCAATGATGGGGAAATGAAGGATCGTTGATAGGGAATAGGAAACAAGGAAGAAAGAGCTGGAGGAGAGAACTGAAAATGTAGACATAATAGAAGAACGCGAAATGAAGGAAAAATACGGTGATTTAATTAAATGGAAAGCATGAGTCTGGAAAAAAAAGGATCTAACGGAATATGAATCAATGTACAAATGAATTACAAATGAGTGAAGCAGATTGTTGATAGATTAAGGAAAGAAGAAAAGAAAGTTTAATGAACAAAAAAGAGCAATGCTGGAAGCTAATAGAGTCGTTAAATGATAGGGTTGTTAAGTGTTGTTAGGTTGAATCAAGGGACTGTTTGCCACTGAACATGTATACAACATTAATCCTTACCTGTGACGCTGATCCATCCACACAAACACTGGCCAGACAGGTGTGGCTGATCAACCATCTTGCCGCACCACTGAAAAATAATTCGGTTTTAACATTAACAAATTATCACCAAAACACTTTTACAGCAACAAAATGTGACACTAATACACACGGATCATTAATATAACATGTGAATTGATAAACGAAATTGTAATTGTAATGTGGGGGGGGAGGGGAAATGTGCCAGGCAACAAAGGCCATATGGCACTATTGGGGTAGTAGGGTTAGATAGTAGGGCTAGGGGGGGGGTAGGGTCGGGTAGGGGTTAGATTAGATGTAGGGCGTTAGCGGTACGAAGAAAGGATATAAGGGCAGGGAGGGAAGAGGAAGGGGACTCAGTGAGGATGTCAGCAAGACAGGGGGCACGAGACAGGGAGGAAAGGTGGGGGAAGGCTGCAAGACAAGGGGCTGCGAAGGCAGAGCATGAAAGAAGGAGATGAGGAAGAGAAGAAAGGACGCCACAAGATGGGCAGACGGGGGGAGGGGAACGGGACATCAGGTAAGAATGGGTGAATCTGGTGTGGCCAATTCGTAAACGGGCCAGGGCAGTCTCCCAGCGTCTAGTAGGATGAGATGGGTAGGACCAAGGGGAAACAGAGGGCTTGACAGCGCGAAGTTTATTAGAAGTAAGGGTGGACCAGAAAGATTGCCAGCGGGTATAAAGGAAAGTCCGAAAAACTGGGAAATAATCAGAAACAGGAAGGGAGGAAGTGCAAAAGGTAGGAAGGGTGAGGGCGTCATGTGCCAAAGAGTCAACAGCATCGTTACCAGGGATTCCAACATGACTGGGTACCCAGCAAAAACGGACTGTTTTGTGACGGACAGAAAGGCGGAATAATCAGTCCCGGATGTCACGGACAAGAGGATGTGAAGAGGAAAAGGAAGATAAAAGGGAGAGGGACGACCGAGAGTCTGTAAAAATAGTATAAGAAGAAGCGGTGAGGCGGAAGATGCGGCGGAGGGCAAAAAGAATCGCGAACAGCTCAGTAGTAAGAACGCTAGCCTCAAGAGGGAGGCGGTATTGGAAATAAGTGTCAGGAAACAGGACAGTACAGCCCGAGCCAGTAGAAGACTTGGAACCATCAGTATAAACGTGTACGCTACCAGAATGAGTAGGAAGATGAGCCGAGAAATGGGAGCGTAAGACACAGGAAGGGGTATTAGATTTCGGGGAAATTGAGAAGACAGAGGAGCAAAAGGAGAGGTGAGGGGAGAGCCAGGGGGGAGTAGAGGAAACAGAGAATGGAAGCGGATTAAGGGAGGGGGAAGAAGGATGGGAAAGAAGGGCAAGCATATGGAGGGGGAAGGGAACAGGTAAGCGAGGCCGAGTGGCAAAGGTTGCAGAGAGAGAAGGAGGGATACACAAAGCGGAGGAGGGAAATTGAAGGGAACGGGCATAGCAGCGGAGGGAAAGGAGGGCCCGGCGACGGGGAAGAGAAGGGAGGCCGGCTTCAGTGTATAAGCTCTCCACAGGGGAGGATCGGAAAGCACCAAGAGCGAGGCGGAGACCAAGGTGATGAACAGGGTCAAGGAGGCTGAGGACGGAGGGGGAGGCGGAAGAATAAACATGGCAGCCATAATCAAAGACAGAAAGGACCAGTACAGTATGCAGCGAAAGCAGAGTCTTGCGGTCAGCACCCCAAGACACATGGGAGAGGGTTTGTAGAAGACGGAGGCGGCGAAGGACGGTATCTTGCTAGCGCCAAGTAAGGCGAGAGTCGAAGATAAGACCAAGAAACTTGCCCGATGTGCGATATTCAAGAGGGGTGCCATAAAGAAGAAGGGGAGGAGGACAAGCAGTACGGGACCGTGAAAAGTAAATAGAGAAAGACTTTGTAGGGGAGAAGTGGAAGCCATGGTCGGTGGCCCAAGAGAAGGTGACAGTAACAGCAGATTGAAGAAGGCGATGGAGAAGGGAGGAGGAGCTGCTCGAGGCCTGGTAGGCTGTGGTGAGTCTTGACTGTGGTTCATTAACATCCTGTGGGTCTGTGGACTGAGATAGAGATAACGTACATGTGTGTGTTTTGGGTTCATCTGTTAATAACTTGATTAAATATTTTTGTAATAAAATGTTATGTATTTCCTATATATTTAATTACTAACCTTAATAATTACTACCACTACCACCACTACTACTAGTACTGTTATTACTACTCTAATAGTGTTCCAAATGTTAACATATAATCCTGGTGAGACAGAATCCAGTCTTCACATCTCAACACAAACCTAGATAGATAGATAGATAGATAGTTTATTGACCACAACCAAAACATGTACAATAATCCTTTAGGTCCAACCTATTACATTTCCATTACCTCTTAATAATACATATATGCAAAGTTAAAGTTGCCAATGACAACAAAAGTAAACATAAATGACAGAGAGAAATAGAAATGGCTGAGGAGAAGGAAACTGAATAGAAATGAGAAACATCCAGGACGAAATCCTTTTACAGTAATATTCTTAAGAAGAAATGCCTTACAAACACATAATAATCACAAAATAATTGCTTGATAATAAATATCCTCGTACATCATATGACAACAAAGGATTAACTAATGGTCACAATAAATACTGCTCAATGACATCTCAAGTCTAATTCTGCTCATATAAATTGAGAATGATAGATATTAATGAACATAATGTTACATTATCAAAGTTGCCATTAAATAAGTCATAGAAGCAAGTAAAGCCATAAGTATCACGGACGTGTTGTGAGAGGGGACACACATTAATAACATGAAGCTCCGTTTGTACTTGTCCACAAGGACATAAGCGTTCCTCCAGGGGAAGGCGGCCACGTCCCCTCCGATTCCATCTTCCCACTTCTACAGCTAACCAGTGGGATGACAAACGGAAACGACTGAAAGCCATTCTGTGATCATCCCTGATTCCATACCTGGATTTGTAGACATCGTGCACAGTTAGGCTGGGATTAATTTCCTTGTAAGTAATTCTTCATGTAGAATCGGACGTAGACAAGTCATGCTTAAGATTTTCCATGGCAACAGAAATGTCATCTTTGTTTTCGCTAAGTAATTGTGATACAAATGTTCTTGTGTTATATCTTGCATTAAGCACTGTGTTTATTGTAAATGCCAAAGGATCATCTGCCATAAGTGAACGTTCTTGCCAAAACTTTCTAAAGAAGTTTCTTTGTTTACTGCGGACAAGATCTTTAAGTGGTGGATAACCTAATTCAATGTAACACATATCATTACATGTACTTGTCCTGACACCTAACAGTTGTTTAATACACATGTTATATAATCTTGTCACTGGTCTCAGATCAGCATTCAACCAGGACTCGCATCCATACAATATCGATGACATAAGTGCGGCATCAAAAATACGTTTCTTTACACTGAATGGGATGTCGTTATTTTTCTTTAAAAAGGCAACAAACTTGTTTACATGGGCCATCTTGATAGTAGCATGGCCTTTAACAGCAGAGGAAACAGAACCATCCGATGTAAATGGAGCACCAAGGTATATATATCTATCACATAGTTCAACAACTAAATCACCCAGCCTCAGAGGTTCATTATCTTCCCTGTTACCACATATAACAAAGAATTTTGTTTTAGATTAATTAATCTTCATCCCGTAGTTCTCACAAAATTGTTTTATGTGTCCTAGCTTTCTCATCATACTGTCTCTAGAAGTGGCTAACAGAACAGTATCATCCATCAAAACAAGTAGGTGGTGCCATGACAGAAAATCGTCTGGTCTGCAGTTATCTTTAAGCAATTTTATAAGGTCATTTACGTATATTATAAAGAGCAGGCAGGAAGTAGGTGAGCCTTGACGGACACCCAAAGTGGCTGATATGACAACTGTGCCGAGTATACTGTTAGTAACGTGGTACATTGCAACAAGTGCCGCCAACATCACACCTCCACATCCTAGTCTTTTTTTAACACTTTGAATAGAATGTGTCTTGGCACTAAATCATAGGCCTGAGAAAAATTGACGAAAGTCACAAACAGAGTGTGTTTCTTTTTCTTCGCATAGTCTGTTAACAAGCGCAGTGTAACTATGTGCTCTATACATCCACGTCCTTTCTGAGCCCCTGCTTGTTCTCTATAAGGAGTAAACCAGTTCTCTAATCTTGCACATAACACTGAGTCATAAAGCTTAGTTATACTATTCAACACTGATATCCCACGATAATTTTTCACCTCCTGCCTGCTACCTTTTTTGAATATGGTGAATAACTTTGCCCTGGTCCAACTTACAGGGTAACTACAGGAAACAAAAACTGAGTTAAATAAAGCAGTGAGAATTATTATCCAGTTCATTGGAAGAAGCTTGAAAATCCCAGGCCAAATACCGTCAGGGCCACATGCTTTATCTGATTTTAGTCTCTTTATCTGAAAGACTACTTCTTCTGTGGTAATATTATCATCTAAAATAGGGATAGTTGGATGGAGGTTACTATCATCACAATCCGTCTGTAAACCTGACCTAGATACATTCTCATAAAAAGCTTTAAATTCCTCATCAGTTGGGGTTACATTATTAGTAGTTCCATCTTGAAAATTGCCCTTCCAGTCAATGGCCTTCCAAACATTAGCATCATCACGGTCATATAACAACTTGTCCCACCGGCTACTGCTCAATGTAACATTTGTAACACTATTGACACGAACCTGTTCTTGGCTTGCCTTAGAACACTCATACAGGGCTACAGTTACATTATAAGCAAACTGATTTACATCAGTAAAATCAACATTACAGTTCACATCAGAAATACTATCAGCAAACACTTCCTGATTGATTCGTGACAATCTAATAGGTTTCTTTAGTAAAGTATTATGTAAGTGTTTCAATGTGGCATGCTCACCAAGCTGACATGCTCTGTTGAGCAGACCATCAACATCAATACGTGGTAAGGACAAAATCAGTGACACTGGAGCATGATCAGAAGGCAAGTAATCTGTTTGAAATACAGTGAAATCTTCAACATAATTCAATACATTGTGAGAAACCATACATACATCTAATTCAGAAACCCATCTGTCACCTTGTTTGTATGTCATTTTACTTACATAATTCTTTTCTCTTACATTCAAATTGTTAACAACAACAAGTTTTAGATCAATACACATTGATGCTAGAACAGAAGCATTGTCATTAGGATTGTCTGTATTGTCTGGAATGTCAGGATAGGAGTAATCGTCACAATCAGGTAACTCCGCACGCACAGGTAGTACACGCACCATTTTTCCAAACCTTGCATTAAGGTCACCAATAATCACATATTCATCAACACCTTCACTTACAATTAATTTACTCTGAATGGCAGCAAATGAGTTGTGTGAGAAATATGGTGAATCACTTGGAGGGATATAACAAGCACCGAACACAAACCGCGGCATACACTGAAACCGAAGCCACACTTGATCCTCGATACTTGTGTCAACATTCATGGTGAACTGAGCTAGATGGGATTTTACCAATACCACTGTGCCACCATGATGAGACGACGCTTTGTTATTACTTTTATAACAAGAATATCCTGGAAGACACACTCGT